>VUQI01016436.1:2771-18158 GCA_015106735.1 Paratilapia polleni
GATTTTTGTCACTAAGCATGCAAGTACACTGTAACGTAAGCACCAATCAAGTAAATGTTTCAATATCATCAGTGCGAGGTCAAACAGGCACACATCATGGCACAGATATACTGAACGGTGTCATTCAGCTACAACTGTTTCTTCAAAAACACTTAGAGTATGATTTTCTTGGGCTAATTACACCAAATATCATGCAATATATAATTACTTTCACCACAAAATAGATGTGCTAGAGAAAAACTAAACACAGATTTGAAATCAGCACAAGAAACACTACAAAAGCTACATAAATTTATCTCTGATGAAAATGACCTGTTGACCTGTGTTATAGACTGCTCAGCCTGCTACAACTGAAATCATCATTTATAAACTGCATTTTGTATTTACTCAGGTTATCTTTGACTAATATTTAAATTTGTTTGATGATCTGAAACATTTAAGTGTGACAAATATGCAAAAAACTAAGAAATCAGGAAATCAAATACTTTTTCACACCACTGTATACTGAACCATGAATAATGAGAAGAACAAGAACAAGAGGAAGAACAATAAGAACAAGAACAGAAATGATCAGAAGAAGGACATGAATTATGAGAAACAGAAGAAGAAGAAGTAGTAGAACAAAAGAGAAGAAGACCAAGAAGAAGAGGACTGGCAGCATTTGCCTGAGGCGATGTTACCTAATATCTGGAAACTCTCGGACCAGAACTCCAACCTCCATCTGAATGGAGGGGAGGTCCTCCAGCTGGATGATCTCTGAGATGTGACAGAGAGCGCTGTCCAGCCAACCGGACGGAGACTCCTGACAGACAGACGGACGGACACAGATGCAAACAGGAGTTTGTGAAGAGGTGGAACAAAGGAAGAGCCTGTTCATTTATTAGATCTGGATCAATTTTCATCTGGTTTTAATTTAAGAATTGACTGAAGCATCAGTCTATTCATCAGATCATTTAAGCTCTAATTATTCCAGATCGGAGCCACTGGATGGCGCTACAGACCTCTGATTTCATCACGTTTCTGTGTAATGTGTTCAGTTTTTTAGGAGCCACTCATGTGACCTTTGACTTTCAGCACTGACCAGGTCTTTGAAGAGGACTTTGATCTGTTTGCCTTCGTCTCTGAGCCGACCGGCCATCCTCTTTCTCATCTTCATCGAGGTGCAGATGATTCTGCCTCTCATGACGGAGCGGAGGTACTCCGTCACCACCCGCCGGTGGACCTCCGACACCAACAGCTGAGGGCGAGAGACGGAGAGCGTGAGCGGCCTGCACATGCGGCCTCAACATCACCTGTGCACATACTTCTGGCCGTGCGTACCTGATATGGAGGACTGTCCATCCTGCGGTATTTCTTAAACTCCTCTTTGATGAGGGCCTCAATCTGCTCGTACGGCTCCGCGTTGGTCAGCCACTTCCTCTTCACCAGACGCTCGAAGAACGGCTGAACAAAGACAGAAACTGAGGTGGAGTGTAGATAGCAGAAGTCCTGAGCTAAGGTGTTTCCTAGCTTGTGGTTTCTTTCTTGCTACGTATGCTGGCACATTAACCCCTACAACTGGACTCAAAGACAGCAAACACATTTATAAGGACATGTCTTTGTTTGACAGCATATAAGGAAGACTGAAGATAAAAAACAAGTACGTTTACATGAATTGTGGCAACAGCAGAGGGGTTAATATTCCAAGAAGAAAAAACTTTCTGAGATTGTAAATTTACAAGGTAGAAACTTGAATATTCTCTGAATACTTGAATACCCTACAATCTGTTTACAAAGAGAATCCAAAATAACTGAAGGTTAGAAAAGAAACTGAATTCAAACGCTTCACTGAAACTGCCTCAAAACGACGGAGAGTTTCTAATATAAGAACTTCTAGATTTCCTGCTCCACAGGGGGCGCTCTGAAGATGGAAAGAGATAGAAGATAATGTAATGTATTTGAAAGAAGAGGTTGAGGCAATATATAGAGTTCAATTTTGCTATTTATTTTTATTTTTTTTTTAAACAGGTTTCTATTGCAGTAAAATACCTTTCTGGGAGTATTAGAGATGTCACAGCACCAAAATCTGCTTTACAGCATCCTCCATTTTTATTTGGGGCATGTAGCAAGCAGCAGCCTCACCTACAACCAGCTGCATCTTCTACACACACAGAGGTTTCTGCTGGGCTTTAACTTCTAACATCTAATTATCAATTGGAAACGGGCGCCACTGAGGGAGGATATCTTGTCCTAAATCCTGAACCGACCAATCAGCACATATTATCAGAATGCTAGTGTTATATGGGCAAAATCAGCTTCATTGTGAGAAAAACTAAATCGTCAGTCAAATAGAATATGGGGTGTTTGCCTAGAAGTAGGTGGAAATTATTATTTATTTAGCTCCATCCACTCTATTCATTGAAGAGTCTCTGAGAGCGCCCCCTGCTGAGCCCCCGGTTTCTGTACAATGAGATTAACAGGAAGTGGAATGGCTCACAGAGTGAAAGGTCGTTACTTTCTCTGTGTGTGTGTGTGTGTTACCTTGATGTGCAGGTAGAGGCGGTCGGACAGCACTCTGACGCCCTGCTGGACGATGTGATCCAGAGACTTGTTGGCTCGACGCAGAGAGTCCTCACTGACTGATGGATCACACTGAGCACAGCGCTGCACAAAACCTCTGCACACACACACACACACACACACACACACACTACATGTATTAAATGAATTCAGGACTAATGGGTATAAAAGTGGAGGTGGGCTCTCTGAAGGTGAAAATGGAATAATGTGTCCCAATTGCATCAGTGCTACTAAAATTATTCCAGTTTGGAACCCAGGGTGAAACACCTCCGGGCACTTTGGGCAGTTATTTTGATTCATCAGCTAAATTAACTTTATTTCACTACTTTTTGTCTAACAATCAAAATTCTGGGTAACTAGATACTAGATAGTCCCATTTGAGAATCTGGGTTATTTTTTGTTTAAAAATCTAAATCAATTGACAAAATAGTGGACAGACTAAACACTTCAGCTCGGGAGTTCTGCTTGTTCTGTGGGTGCCTGAGGTAAAAACCACCACGTGTAGCTGAGGTCAGTTGGAGTCAAACATGACAATCCTTGGTCCCATGACTCCCTCGGAGGTTAATCTGCGTCTGGGTGGAACCGACAGCTTCATTCATTTCCGTGGGATATTGCAATAATTGCTGGAGCGGAGCCATCATTATTGTTACAGGTCAAAGGGTCAGCTGTGAAAAAGCTCCGTGAATCAAATCCATTTGGGAACAATAAAGAAACTGAAGGCTCCGATTCTGGAGAGCCGACGGAGAGTTTGATCTGTAAAATCTTCTTATTTACAGTTTGGAAGGGTAAGAATAAAGAAAAACCGATTATTCTGAACAATAACATCCCACATGTGCTTCATACCGCACTTATTAAGTTATATGTCTACTCTACATTTCAAAGGGAACTATTGCACTTTTAACTGCACCATATTTATCCAATAACTTTAACTTTAGTTTAATCTGTATGTAAGAAGTGAAATGAGACACAGCTGCCTGATAAACATTTTGTAGCCAAGTGTCTGATTACATCTGAACTCATTCAGTCACCATATGTTAATGCACCGTAACTAACACACAGTTATACATATGAGCAGATTTACATACTGAGCTGAGACTTGCTGCTTTGTATGTGGACTGTATTTTATAAAATATAACCAAACACAAGTTAAAATGTATAATTAAGAGTTAAAATCTTTTAGGGTAATGTTTCTACAGTGATGTATTATTATTATTATTATTTTGCATGGAAGTTAGAAATTTGTCCTCTTATGTCTTTAAAGCTTAAAGGTACTTTCTGTAATAACTCTGCAAACTGTAACTAAATCTTTGACCACCAGGGGGCAGCGTTTCTCCACTGGGTGTGTCGAAAAGTTTTTGGATGTGTGTTGCCGTTATTTAAACGTTTGATATTTCTTTTTAACCTTACCCCCATTCCCTCGAGAGGCTTTGTCTTTCTCCAGCCTGCCATTTTAAATAAAAATGTGTTTGTAATGACTTGCCTGGTTAAATAAAGGTTACACTGTCTCACTGCGCTATCTTGTGGTACAAACTGGTATTACATGAGAGTGCAGTCCTTCAAATTCAGTTGATATCTCTTCGACACAACACACAAACATAATGTCATAGCGGCTGTTTCTTCATATTGTGTTGATAGCTGTAGTTAATTTTATAAAGTTAAACTATATTTAAACCAGGAATTTACAAAAAGCACCTTTAAAAAAACATGAAACATGCTCTTGAAAATACGAAGGAGTAGAAAAACCCTTGAACTGCTATACTATGCAAAGCTCATCAGAGCAGTTTGTCTCACAGTTTGTTCACATATTAAAGAGTGTGTTGCTGCTGCATTAACACTTTGTCTGCTTGTACCTGAATGGAGGGCAGCAGTTGACCAGGGCGATGGTTCTGGATACGTATCCATCCTGGTTGTCTCCAAACATGCCGGCCTGCATCCCTTCATGGAACATCTCAACTTTCCGCTGGAAGCTAACAAAAAAACAAATAAACAAAAAAAAACTCCAGAATCAGAATCTGATCTTTGAAAAACCTTTGTTGGATGAGAAGGCCTGGCTTGGAGTCTCATTAAACCCTGTCTCTCTCCCATAGGTGTGTCTTTTGTCCTGTCTCCCTCCCTCTTCTGTTTCCCTTCATCCCCTCCCTGAGCCTGGTTCTGCCGGAGGTTTCTTCCTGTTAAAAGGGAGTTTTTCCTTCCCACTGTTGCCAAGTGCTTGCTCATAGGGGGTCGTCTGACTGTTGGGGTTTTCTGTCTAATATTGTAGGGTCTTTACCCTAAAATATAAATAAATAAAACGCCTTGAAGCGACTGTTGTGATTTGGTGCTATATAAATTGAATTGAATTGAACTGAATTGAGGGCAGCACTGTTGCTTCGCAGCAAGAAGGTCCTGAGTTCGAATCCACCATCTGGCCAGAGCCTTTCTGTGTGGAGTTTGCATGTTCTCCCCGTGTGTGCGTGGGTTCTCTCCGGCTTCCTCCCACAGTCCAAAGACATGCAGTTAGTGGGTTAGGTTAATTGGTGATTCTAAATTGGCCGTAGGTGTGAATGTGAACGTGAATGGTTGTCTGTCTCTATGTGTTAGCCCTGTGACAGACTGGTGACCTGTCCAGGGTGTACCCTGCCTCTCGCCCTAAGGCAGCTGGGATAGGCTCCAGCAGCCCCCCCACCCCCGCGACCCTGAATAGGATAAACGGAAGGAAATGGATGGGCAAAAATAAATGGAAATGCAGTATATAAGGCAAAAACAGAGTTTGCACAATTCTAACAAGCTTAAAAGTCACTATTTGGTATGACCACCATTATGCTTCAATACAGCCTGAACTCTCTTTTTAGAAGCTTTCTTGTAATTTCTTTAAGTAGTCTTCAGGAATAGTTCTCCAGGCTTCTTGAAGGACATTCAAAGCTCTTCTTTGGATGTTTGCTGCCTTTTGTTCTGTTCTCTGTCAAGATTATCCCACACTGCTTCAATAATGTTGAGGTTCAGGCTCTGGGGAGGCCAATCCATGCCTGATAGTGTTCCATTGAGTGTTTTTCTATCCAGGTATGATTTAACTGCATTGGCAGTGTGTTTGGGATCATTGTCATGCTAAAAAATAAAGCTGTTGCTAATCAGATGCTTTCCAGATGGTATTGCATGGTGGATCAAAATCTGCTGGTACATTCTGCTTTCATAATTCCATCAATTTTGGCAAGATTCCCAACACCACTGGCTCAAATGTAGCTCCAAACCATGACAGAGCCTCCACAGTGTTTTACAGATGTCTGTACACATTCATTGTTGTACCTCTGTCCTGATTTCATTTGAACCAAAAATTTCAAATTTGGATTCATCACTCCATAAGACCTGTTGCCACTGATTTCCTGTCCAGTTCTTGTGTAATTTGGCATACCTGGTTGGTGCAAAAATACTATTTTATATCTGTCAAACTGTTATCTTTTGCATTTTTCATAGATTTAACAAATGAAATGGAAACAAATAATGTGTTTTACAGCAAGCTGCTAGTAACAAAGTGCCTAAAAATGCAATTTGTTATGTGTAGACACAACACTGGTTCATCCCTTGGCTGAGATGTCTCTGCTTGAATATTTCACAGGTCAGCGTTAAGTGGTCTAACAAACAAAGAAAACATTCCTCTGAAAATGGTCAAGTACTAGGACTGGACTGAAAATGAATGAAAAAGCAGCCATTGTCCAAAGAAAAAAAAACTTTGGCAAGAGTGAAAGAGAAGGTTTACAAGACAGTGAGACCTGTTATGCTTGCCTGTGTACATGATGTATGGTTTGGAGATGCTGGCACTAACAAAAAGACAGGAGGCCGAGCTGGAGGTGGTAGAGCTGAAGATGCTAAGGTTTTCATTGGGAGTGACCAGGATGGACAAGATTAGAAATGAGTACATCATATGGACATTTCAGGTTGAACGGTTTGGAGACAAAGTTAGAGAGGCAAGGCTGAGACGGTTTGGACATGTGCAGAGGAGGGATAGTGGATATACTGGACAAAAGGTGTTGAATATGGAGCTGCCAGTCAAGAGGAAAAGAGGAAGACCACAGAGAACATTCATGGATGTAGGGAGAGAGGACATGCAGAGGGTTGGTGTGACAGAAGAGGATGCAAGGGATAGGGTGAGATGAGGCAGATGATTCACTGTGGTGATCCCTAAAGGGAGCAGCCGAAAGAAGAAGATGTCCAAAGAAAAACTCTGAAAGATGTTCAGAGACTCTAGAGAACATTGCTCAAGACCACTTAAAAAAAAAAAATTACAAGAAAGTCTGTATTCTTGGAAGCAAAATATAAAGAAATGAGGGGTGGCTGAAGAGTTTCATATAGTACTGTAATTGAAAAACATAAACCAAGAAACTTAAAATGTGGTTATGAGCTTTTAAATATTCACAAAATCCTGAGCCCAAATCCATCTTTCAGCAAGACTCTAAAGGAGATACACAAACAGTAACAGTAGATCATTCATTAAACAGAAAGTGAGGATTCTAAGAATGCAGGAATTTTACTTTTTCTGTTTCTTTCTTCTTACACATCTGGCCTATTTCCTCAGGTAGTTGAGTATATATGGCCTTTCGCACCAACTAAAATGATTTAAGATTTCCAAAAGACCATATTCACATTATTTTTGCATAAAGAGCTGTTGTAGTGTTTGAAAATTTGAGTTTAAAATACTGACTTAAGCATCTATGTTCCGCAACAGTCACCTTTCAGAAATTCTGTGATAAAAAAAAATAAATAAATAAATTCTCCCATTAGATGCTATGTTCACCAGGAAATTACAGTTAAACTCTGTCCATGTCATTTGCAATGTACTTTTCTCTGTTAATGATTCAAGGACACTGTGATGCACGTACACTTAACCATTAATTCATAAATGAGGTAATGTAGCATGACAAGGTAAATAGCTACTCGACACATGCTTACGCAAAACCAATGTCATAAGAAGCTCTGGCTACAAACCAGCCTTTGCTCCCGTACCACCAATCTGCACCAGCTGCAAGATGGTAGCGTTGACAGAACTGAAATCTACGAACCACTAAGTGGTAAGGTGATGCTGTGCTGCTAGCTGAAATGGAAACTGTGTGCAGAGTAAACATTTACACAGGCTTGATGAAACTTCTAGCATCCGGCACACTGCCTGAGCAATATATTCCAATCACATGCTCCACGCCTGCATGCTCCCACATGCTGTGTGCTGACACCCACTTTGGCTCAGTGTACCCAATTTATTTAACTGCAAATGGAGCAAAACCGTTCAATTGTAGCTTTGGCCATACTTTGGCTGTGACAGGCTCCACAATAAAACAAAATCTTGGCTCTGCTGATTGCCTGAAGAGAAAAACAAAGATAGAGCTGAAGGCATGGAAGAATACTATCCAAACTTTAAATGCATGCCTGTGTACATGCATGGGGAAGGTTAAATCATGATAATTGTTTAATTGCGTGAAGGAGTGAAGTTTGGAGCAATCTGGCAACCACTGACAGGTGTGTATCGGCGGGTGGCAGATTCACAAAAACAGACTTTGCACCAACATGTAAGGTTTATTTATCACCCTTACGCTTTTAGAAAGATCACTTAGATACATAAGCTTATTATATTCCAACTCAGATTTGTCAGTTTGTTTTAGTTTGTTGGTTAACTCTTCGCACTGATGAGAGGAGTAGAAAAGTGAGAACAAAAAAGAAAAGAGGATTGAATCTTTTCACTCTTTCCCAGCTGCTGATCTTTAAAGAAAAAAAAAAGGTTTAAATTAAACTGATTTATTTTCCATCTATGTCTTGATGTCTTGAGAATGAAAAGAAGAAACATGGTGCAAAGGTTGTGCCTTATTTGATGCTTTTCAGCATGCAGTGGTCTGCTGTACCCTTTATGTGGATTCCCACCATCATTTTCTGACCTCTGAAATACAGAGACCAAACCACATTAGTAGATTTAATTAGGGACACAGAAAATTGGACAGCCACCTCACATCTTTCCTCCCTGAAGTAAGACTGCTAAACACATAATCACTGTTTTAAAAAGCAATAAAGTCTTTGCTATCAAATTGAATATTAAAGCAGACAGATTGCCAGTTCTTCCCAAGGCCCAGAAAGTCTTACAGAGCCTTGCACCAGCCAAAGCCCCTTTCACTTTCACTTTTCGGTAAATTCACAATGGCAATCTTACTAGGCTGGACGTTATAGCATTCTTGTAACACTTTCAACACAGCATGGAAAGTCTGAACTGAAAGCACTTGCATTAACAGACTGGCACACGCAAGATTACCGCCCCCCCAAACCAAAGAAACGAACAAGAAAAAAGTCCGGGCGTCAATAAACTCCAAAAGACCTGCACAGGTTCTCTTTAATGAAGAAGAGGCTATGTGCATCCTGGAGCACAGGGTATATGAGGACAAGGTTTACATAGA
The DNA here is from genome assembly GCA_015106735.1 of Paratilapia polleni. Classification (NCBI taxonomy): domain Eukaryota; kingdom Metazoa; phylum Chordata; class Actinopteri; order Cichliformes; family Cichlidae; genus Paratilapia; species Paratilapia polleni. The sequence goes on from VUQI01016436.1 coordinate 11,738, forward strand.
GCCAAACAGGCCATGCACATGGCAATGTGGAAGCGGAAACCAGAGGCTAAGAACAACTTCTTCTCAAGTTTTGAGGCAGATGTTTCTTTTCTACTAATGCATTCCCCTTTTTACTCTCCTTGACTGTTCACCTGTATGCAACCAAAGATTGCTCAAACATAATTGGTCAAAAAAAAACTCTGACTACCGCAGACTGTAAATGGAAATCATGAAGCTTCCAGTATGAAAAATCTAGTCCATTGCCTACACTTTCTGCATATTCATATGGAGATTGTTTAAAGAGATTACCACAGCACCATCTCCAGACAGTCCGGTCCACTCATGAGCATATGACAAATACACAATTGTGGCTCATTCTGTCACTGTTGTGGGTATGTCTGAATAAAACCAGAAGTGACAATACGAAAACGGACCTATGCCTAAATGGCATATTGATGAAGCCAGCATTGTTAAATGTCCCATGTCTGATTTAGAATCTTCAGTTGCAGTCTTTGTGATATATCTACAAGTCTCAAGTGGATTCAAAAAGTAAATTCATAGGACACAGGCTCCAGCAGCTTGCTGAAGCAGACATTAAATCAAAGAGTATCTTGATGCTCTTATTGGCCACCGTTTTAACTGTTGAAATATACTGCACTTCAATGCAGAGAGCATGAGAAATGTCTTTGTTCTGCACAATAAGCTCTCTCCACATTACTCACTATCTGACGACCAAGCACTGGACCAAGCTTTTATTGGCAGGCAAGACACTGAAGAACATGCAAATTGAATCACACTGAAAAAGGAAGCCTGAGAGAGCTAATCTGTCATAGAGCTATAGCACACTGAACAGTATATCAGTATATTATGAGGAACAGATTGCAGAGGTGTTCTAGTAGAGTCATGTAAGGTTTAACCATAACTGTCATGCAAAGCTTGAGTGGATGAGTGTGTCAGAGGAAATGAGATAAGTGGATTTGTGCTGGGATGTGCACACATGTGCATGTTTGGTTACATGCATGGGTGTTCATGAGTTGTGTGTTTATATGCCTGTCACTTTTGTGGGCGTAAACACAAATACATATATATATACATACATATATATATATATGTGTGTGTATATATATATATATATATACACACACACACACACACACATATATATATATATATATATATATATATTTCATCCTGTCCCCTGAAGTCACAAAATCTCTGTCACATTTCTCATTTCTCACTTTTTCTTTTTTCTCCTTTTAGCTCAACATCTCTTCTGAATTTTCATCTCATCATACCTCTGTGTGCCACTTATCATCTTTGGCCCTTAGATTTGATTTCCTACCTATTGGGATGCCATGGATGCCAGAGGGGAGCATTTTGATGAATTTTGCATCACTTGCACACACACACGTAGATATTGAAGACATGTATGTTGCACGTTTATACACACCTTTCATTTTTTTGTTTTTTTTTAATACAGACATCCCTTTCAAGGGAAAAAAATATGTCATTCATGTATCATTATATTGCCTGGGGCCAAACTGTTAAGGTGCCTTGACACTACTCATCATCTGGGAAGAGGCACTTTCTAGCGTACACACTGCTGTTCCTTCCTCCTCCAGTCCTCTTTCAAATCATTAACCAGAACATAGGAGCATCTCAGACAGATTAGATTCAATCATAATGATGAAACCTGGTTGCAACACCTCCATCAATGTACTTGTTGTCGCTCAACAAAGCAGACAGGAATGAGACTTTTGTAAATCCTTTTATCAAGTCTTGTAGCCTAACTAGCGTTACTTTTATCTGGAGTGGAGGCCTATTGGACAAGACCAGGTTGACAAAATGACACATCACGAACAATGTTTGAAGCTAAATCTGCAACACAAAAAACCAGGATCCTCTCAAGATCCCAAAATAAACCCAGTTAGTTGGCCAAAAGTTTAGCCCGTGGTATAAAATGATACTCTGGAGTTGTAGCTTAATGTCAAGTTGGATGAAGAGGAGGTAGCCCAACTCCGTGTGAGCCAAATGTTTCATTTCACAGTAAAGATTAATTTGGCGTGCGGAGTTGCTGTGCTCGAGTCCATCCCAGCTGAGCTACAGTGAATCGGAGGAAAGGAGCCACGTCAGTCTCTCAGGTGATAGATTGGAAATCAAAGTTCTAATCATACACTCTGTGCAGTTGCCTAGCAACAGGCCTCCCCTCGCTGAACTTGTCTGTTGGCTGAGAAGAAGCAAAGATGAGAAGATGATGAGCCAAACAGGGAGACCGAGCCAAACTCCATGACATGCCTAAGTGAATGGGTTGCAATTTATTATTTAAGAACAGAAACAATGATATGCTGTGTACAAATTTCATCAAAAGCAGGAAAAGCAGTTTCCACAGCGCTGCCTTAATTTATTTTCTATTTACAAAATAAATAATGCATTTATAGTCATCGTTTTACCTTTTAAAGCAGAACAGTTAAAAAATATATCCTCTGTTAACTGTAGAACTGAGTGCTTTAAAATGCATAGCAGCAGCCCAACCCACATTAATATGCATAGTGATGCCAACACATTTCTGTGCAAATTGACTTCTGTATATTTAAGTCATAATGTGAGCAGCTAACTGTCCAAAGTGTGCACTGTGTGCACACACTTGAGCATTAAAGCGAAAAGCATCTCCTTCTTCAACCTTTAAAACCACCAAAAATGAATGAGTTGTCACAAACAATATTTTGAGGTTATTTTACATTAAACGCTTGTATCTATGGGCCACATTAAATCTAATAATTACTGTTACTTAACATGTGGTACAGTCTTGCCAAAGTGGGCTAGTGTTCTCATTAATCTTTATCAGTCTGGCAACAACTGGAAGAGTGGTTGGGGAAAAGATGAGGCGAAGATGTGTTCTTGGGGATGATTTTGAAGCATTAACTTCATTTCTTGCTTGGTCAGTGAATGAGAATACAGTCTCTTTTTGTATTGCAGTTTTATTCTGCGGTGAGAAGAATCATTCTGAAACAGTTCTTTTGTAGTTTGTTGCTTCGGTGAAACAGGAAACGGATTTTGCTCAGTGTGACTGTCCATCCCTTTTATTGTGGAGGGGATTTGTTAAATACTATTCTGCCTGCAGCCAGGATCTGCATTTATTTGGAAGTCCTATTTTGGCCATATATTCAGATTTATCTGGCAGGTAGTTGCTGCTCATTCCATGCTAATGAACATGCAAATGCTAAAATGAACTTTTAAATATGACCCATGATGCATGTTGCCCTGCTAGCCCAGCTTAAAAAAGGAAATATAGCTCAGTAAATTAGTTTGTAATGCTGCTTTACAACATTTTAATTCCAGAGCATCAATGACACCTCAGAATACCCTTAAAAATTGGTGTTGGTTAATAATCCTTCAGGTACAGTTCCCTCGACCAATGCTTAGAGCTTTCCTCTGGTGTTAACCATCAGGCCAAAGTTTGAATTTGTCTAAGAGATATATCAAAATTACATTTGATTAGCAGGACAAGAACACTGTTTTATGGCTTTTCTCAAAAACACTTTTGTGTTATTGTGTTGCCTCTACTACTTGAGGCAAGGTAATTTTATTTGTAGCACATGCACAATGGCAGTTTAAGGAGATTTACTCTTTATACTAAAGATCCCTAATTATAGTCCATTACAGAGAATCTATTGTTGGTGACTGATATTGTAAAAGCAAATGTAAAAGAAATGAATTTCGATCATCATCAATTGGTTAAAATAGGACAGGACTAATGCTGCTTTAATATATTGTCTCACTTGGTAGGATAATTGTTACGTCACTCACCTACTACCTGCTGCCCATACACAGCAACTTTTTCCCCCTGAAGTATAAAAATATTGCATTGCCTAGATGTCTACTGTCTCATGCAGGACTTGCAGTATTGTGTTTGTGTCCTTTTGCACCCATGCAGACATGCTTGCATGCACTCCTCCAAAAAACCAAAAGCATGCAGCTTGAGGTGGATGACACTGTGTGCTGGTCGAATGCTGATTGGTTGAAAAGTGGGCCAGAACAGGGAAGGGAACACCATGAACTGGAGAACATCAAAGATCAAAAAACAGCATGAATGGACTGCAGGGGACACTTTTGATAGTTTTTAACACTCAGTTTCACTTCAGGTATTTGTATGTTATAAGTTCACTCTTCTCCGCAGCAGGCTGAAGGCTGAGAAGCCCACTGACTGGTTGTCTGTGACACTGCCCCCTGGTGATAGTAAACAGCTACAGCATGTAGACGTCAGTCTGCACCGCTCTGCGTTGGACCACCACACAACCATGTTTAAGCCATAATGCAGTAGTAGGAGGAGGATGGGTTTAACCCCATAATCCCCGAAGCACTTATTAGCCAACTATGGGTCATAGCCCTGATCACTGAAATTTTATACAATAGCAGTAGTGATTTATATTTGGCATCTTTGATGTGCCTTTTGAGTTTTGTTTTTTTTTTTCCTAGTAAGACATGTCCAAGTAATATTTTCTGATTGGTTAACAAAAAATTACTACAAATAATTCACAAAGAATCTTAACCACGATGTAACCCCACTGCAAAGTTCAAAGTTCAGTGCTTTTTGAAAAATGCTTTTGGAAACATTTTAGTGGTTGTGCTTGACAGTTTATTATAGTGTATTTGCCAGTAATGAGCAAATAACTATGAGACATTGTTTGGGTATCTGACTGAGTAACATTGTCAAATAGTTTTTTTTCATCAAATACATGTTCCATTACTGGAAAATAATGGCACATCAGTGTTTTTTTTTTAGCCTGTACATGATTCAGAATGATATAATTTTCCAGGAAGAGGATGAACACTGAATTTTCATTTGATAGATTTAATACTTTTGCTCTAAATGTTACAGTTCCAATTGTATTCTCTTTAAATCTTTGCAGCCAATTTAGCACAATTTCCTGCCTGTGATATTTTACTCTTCTCTTGCATTAAATGTCAAGCTTGTAGCCATTTGGGTGAGCTGAGGTCTGTGCAGCTCTTTGTTCTAGTTTGTGATTTGCTCTGTGAATGGGGTTTGTACGGGCACAGATGGATGTCAGAATGGCCAAATGGAGAGTCGACCCCTGCAGTGAAAGCTTGTGCACTTTTGACTAACAGTGGATCATAGCATCTGTGACATTCCAAATGCCCCCAACATCACAATCAAGTGAAGCCATTTTCACACAAGTTAAAATGGCTTTCAGAAGGAGTTATTACTGCATTCCAACTTCCCCGCCTTCTTATGCTCCCTAATTTACATTTGACCTCATGTGTATTCAATAACAAGACACAGCCATGAAACCTTTGTCAGCTTTGACCATCAATAAGTGCTTTAAAATTCTGGATATCGATTGTTGAACTTTTTCAGCAGAATTGTTGCATTTAAATTTTATTCTGAAGATGAGGCGTTTACGGTAAGCTGTGGACCATCTGGCTAAGATGGATCAGTGTTTCTTTGAGCAGTAGCAACATCACTTACTCAGAAAGTCACTGTTTCTGGAAAACTGTGTCAGAAAGCATGTTAAGTATTATGACAACCAGCAACCATGAGCTGTAGTCTCCACGGCTGCATAACTGCAAACCTGAAATATATAAAAAAAATACATGTAAGTAAAGTAAGAAATAATCTAAAGTAATTAAAAGTTATTAAAGAAAAATCTGGCACCTAGTGCTGCAAACACCAGCAAAGAATGTAGCATTTTTTACTTTAAACCTCATTTTCTTTAGGTATTGCATGGAACAGGTGCTAGATGACACAGGCCTGATAAGTTAGACCTGTAACCCAGCCTTTTTCGTACACACATCCTTCATATCAGCAGAAAACTGACAGGATGGGAAAAGGGAAATAGAAGGAAGTGCGCATGCAGCACTCAGCGGTGATGTCCTCATTTCTTCCCCACCGGTCTGTTTGATTACAGTACTGTCAAAGCTGAGCCCTCTCAGTTGTATTCAAGATCACTATGTCTTCCTTTGATGACACACACAATACAAAACAGAGGGGGGAAAAAAATCACAGGGCACTCATGTTTTCGCTCTGCTTTATACAAAAAGTCAAGCATATACACACTTATTATTTTTCTTATCTTATGTATTCTTTATCCTATTTTCCCTCTTCTTCTGCTTCACTCTCACACGTGTTATCACACATCCACAAATCCTCAGCTTTTCCCCGTCTCAGGCCTTACATGACATGAGCAAAAAGCTCAAATTTATCCTCAATGAGAACCCTATGCCTTTTCATTTTTCTAGCACACGCTAACACATGGCTGGTACACTTGTATTATGTGGCTTTTGTGAGTGTGAGCCACAGTGGAAATGAAGCTTTGGAAATGTGTTCATCTTGTGTGATGAATGTGTGTGCGTTTGAATGAGTCACATGTCAAATGTGAAGTGTTCTATTACAAAAAAAAAAAAAAAAGGAAATTGGGGGGGG
>VUQI01016444.1:0-10064 GCA_015106735.1 Paratilapia polleni
TGCCACCCTCTTTAAAAAATTCTGGAAATGCCCCTGAACTGAAGGCCTCAAAATTTGGAGTCCACAAACCAACAGGTGGCCAGTGTGGCTATGTGCATGTTTTATATACAGACTATGGTGCAAAGCCACTATTTGTATCTGTCTGTGTGCACACCATAAAATGTCTGCATTTTAATTTGCATTTGAATGCGTTCAAGAAGTAAGCAGAGCGAAATACACATTAGTGTAGCTGCTCAAAAAATAAATAAAATAAATAACTTTAACCATTTATTAAAATAGTTAAGCATTTTTTTGATTTGTATTCAAACCTCTTCCACTGCCCTGCTCCCCCTTCAAAATCAAGAGTATAAGAGTGAGTATAAATCTAAAAAGAAATCAGTGGAACTGTTAAAGTTTAAGTAAAGTTGAAACAGTGGGGACTCTTTCATGATAAGGAAGTTTGGTCTTCTTCCCTTAACCTTGTCATTTTCCTGTCACTGTCAAGGGGGACAAGATGCTTTAATACTGAATCCTGAATGCAAGTAAAGCTTTATCAAGCACTGCACAACAACTACAGGGAAAAGTGAGTGTTATGCCCTAGTGTAGGGGTAAGGGAGTGCAAAATAAGGACAAGGGGCAGAGAGCAGAAATAAATAAAAAGAATGCTGAGCACTTTATTGCAACACACTGTGAATATTATTTACAGTCAAAGAGGCTGGACTTCAGGGTGAACCAAAGGCCAAAATAATAAACAAAACCAATTTATCCTCCCAACAAGAAATCTGCCTAACTCCCCAAGAGAAACAAATGAAAAGACATTTACTAACCCTGACTCCCTACGCTAAACAAAAAGTGGAGGAAACAATGTCCAAATGAAAATGGGGTTCCACCCATGTCGCCTTGTGCTATAAAAGGGAAATGTTAGAGATGAAACAGACAGAGTTAGAGACACATATCATGTAAGTTCACCTGTCTTAAAGTTACACACTTTGAGATATGGAGCTCCACCTCGGGAAATATGGAAACTCTAGGGGTCCACCTGTGGATCAGAAAATCTTCAAAAAAGCCCTGTTACTGGAGGTTGACCAATCCACCTGTCAATAAGCACAGATTGGATAATGAAGAATGATCCAAAAGCTCAAGCTTCAGACTGCTTCAGACTGCTCACTTTCAAAATGGGTCTTTCTGTGCTTAGCTTTGCATGATGTCAGACAGCGGATGTTCCTAATACGGTCATTTCAGGCAAGCGGGTTCTGGCTGTAAGCACAGAAGTCCCACCCACGAGCTATTCAAACCTTCTGTTCGTGAGGGGCAGCCGATCAGGAGAAAGCTGTCTTAGAGGACTTGAGAAGAGCTCAATCAGTTTGTTTCAGAAAAAGGATGGACTAATTAACCCTGTCTCTCTCCCATAGTGTGTCTTTTGTCCTGTCTCCCTCTGCTCTCTTCTGTTTCTCCTCACCCCCAACCGGTCGCGGCAGATGGCTGCCCCTCCCTGAGCCTGGTTCTGCCGGAGGTTTCTTCCTGTTAAAAGGGAGTTTTTCCTTCCCACTGTTGCCAAGTGCTTGCTCATAGGGGGTTGTCTGACTGTTGGGGTTTTCTGTCTAATATTGTAGGGTCTTTACCCTAAAATATAAAGCGCCTTGAGGCGACTGTTGTTGTGATTTGGCGCTATATAAATAAAATTGAATTGAATTGAATTGAACTAAGGGGCTGCACCAAGGAAACCATAAATAAATATAGATATATATAATATAATATAGATCATGCAAAACTACTCTTTTAGAGAAAAAAATATGGAAGCAGAAGTAACGATAAGAGGTCCACTTTTAAAGTTCCCTATCGTAATGTTTAGGTTTTAACTGATTAAAACTACTGAAGCCATAGAAAGACTCGATCATCCAACTTGAGGTCAAGCTGAAGAGAACCAAATAGAGAGAATACCAACACATGATCAATACTTTGATGAATTAACAAGAGAGCTGCTGAGGGGAAAAGCGGTAATATAAGTAGAGCCAAAAAGGCAAAAAATAATTTGGTTATATGGTTCAAATACAAATGAACTAAATGTACTATATCCACTTGAAACACATTTTTTTTCCTGCAGTACTTTTGATATACCAGCAAAACAAGATCCCACCCAACCCAATTCTACTGAGTTGACCCTTGAAAACCTCATACAGTCAATTGTAATAGAACTGGTCTCCATCAAGATCAAGATCTGAAGATCATAACCCCCTTTCATATGAATCCCGAGTAGATTTATTTACAACTGTAAGGAGAACATATACATATTGCTGATGGTAGTGTAGATTTAGGATTGGGCTCAGAGAACTGGTGCAGACCACAGAGTAAAAGTTCAAAGTGTTTTATTGATGGCTGAAAAAGTGCAGGATTTTATTGACAGGCTGAGGTGCTGGTGGACAAAGGATGGGCTGGTGGAGAACCCGAGCAATGAATAAGCAGTATGCGGGCTGGCACATGTAGGGAACCTGGAGCACATAAAGAGAGCTGGATAAACGATCACAAACAAGCACTATGATAACTTGAAAGCAGCCTACAAATGTCTACCAATACAAATAATCTGGTAGAGGGTGGGCGGCTGAGCCGTTGTAGATATACCTCTGGTAAAGGATTACATGATGAATGTCAGGTGTGCCAGCCAGGGATCTGAACCAGAGGGGAGCCACAGCCAGAGTCCACACAAAAAAACACACGGAGAAAAAGGGGACAGGAAGCGGGAAAAGATGGGGACCATGACGTATACTGTGTGTATGTGTGCGTGGGTTTTAATCTGACTTTCATAAGAAGTGGTATGAATGATATCACTGCAAAAATCTTGACTGCTGTTCATGTGTGTTCAGTGTGTATTATCACTTCATATCCTAATAATGTATTCATATTCATTTTATGGTGTGGTTGCCTGTTCGTGCTCTTCTTTGTGTTTGGACAGTGAAGTGGTCCTTGTGGTCCGGTCCTCCATTTTAAAGAGAGGACTACTGATGACTGCTGAGCCACCAGCTTGACAGCCAGCTCTGGGAAACATGCAGCCCCAGCCGCCCCCGCCTCTCACACACACTCCAGCTCTATCAGCTCATTTGCTTTGTCTTTCTCTCCTGGATTGTTTCTGTTCATACCTGATGTCTGTTTTATTCCTCCTTCTCTTATCTGTTACCATGTGGGCCGGTGTTCCCCAGGGTGAATCCACACGTGTTTGATAGTTAGAGATGTCTGTCTGTCTGTCTGCCTGCCTGCCTGTCTTTCCCTCCGTCTCTTTTCAGTCTCTTGTTTCATCGCAGCTGTCCACTTTTCACCCCCTCATTCTTTCTGTACTCCCGCCTGCTTGTCTCTCTGTCATTTTAACCTTCACTCTCTGTCTGTCTGTGCCTGTCAGTCTTTCCCCTCCTCTCTACTTCTTCACTTTCATCATGCCTCTGTTTTTCTGCTGAGGTGAGTGCTGATAGCTCCCATATTTTTTTCCCAGCCCTTCTTCCTCCCCCTCTTCTCTTCTCATCCTTCCTGCCCCACATCTTCCTTATCCCCTGTTTCCACGCCTGGTCCAAATCAGACAACACATCATTCCCCCCCAAAAATGTGGTTTTCACAAGGACACAGCACATTGCCAAAGTAGTTTTTTTTTCCTTTTTAGACCACAGTGCTGTCACCATGCTGCTGTCATTATCTCAGGCCATTTTCAGGTCAGTCAGGGGTGACACACTTCATTCTTGCCATACCACTGATAGCTTGGGAATAAGGCTTAGCAATATGAATGATGACACATACCATGGGATGATAGAAATGACTCTATTACTGTAGTCATCCATTTAATATATATGCATGTATTAGGCTCTGATTGCAAGCAACGGTGTCAATCACTTAAAAGACACATGTATGAACGATCTGTGAGGTATTTAAAATCGACCAGTTATGCTTATTTCAAACTCCACACTTATATTCTTGGACTCAATGACAGTAGCTTTGCATGATTTACAGTTCAAACTAATCCTTGTTTAACTCATATTGCACTTTGCTTTCCACTATCTGGACGAAGCTATTTTAGCTCCCTTCCCCTTCCCTTTAAGCAAACCTTTATCTGACTGGCAGCCCCTCCCAAACATAATGCTCATCAGCAGGTGGGAGTGGCTTCTGTTCTGACAGCCAGAGCTGGATGCCTTAGGCTACATCAACCGCATTTTCCTAAACGTATTTTGGTAAACGTAGCTTTTTCTATGCGCTTTGGCCTTTCACCCACACGTAAACGGCATTTTGGATCACTGAAACCTGAGCTTTTAAAAAACTCCTGCCAGGATGAAGATTTTCAGAAACTCGGTTTTTGAGTTTACATGTGGATGAGGAAAACTGAGATTTTGTCTCCCAAAGTCAAAGGTGTACCCCTTTATCTTCTTTTTTTGACATCAAAATGTGCGCCATGTTATTGTTTGTGGGCTTTTGATTGGCTAATATTTCTTCACAGTTTGGATTATATCACCACTTCTTGCTTGGAAATGCTCTTGGCAGCGCTTCACATCGTTTTTTGCGTTTTCATGTGACCGGAGATATTTTTCAAAACAAACTCAGAAAAATCCCTGTTTTAAAAAATACCCGTGTTCGTGTGGATGTAGCCTTAGACGACTTAGTAGGATATCTGCTCTCATTTAGAGCAGTCTAAAGCCTGAGCTTTTGGCTCACTGGGATTACTTGTCCATAAGTAATGCGGCCCTGTTTAAGTTTTTTCTCAGTTGCAAATTTCTTGCAACTTTTTTGAAGTTCTCAGTTCTGATGCATTTCCCAAAAGAGCTTATACATGCAGCAATGCCATAGATGACCTGCAGAAGTCTAACTCACTCAAAACCTTTCATGCATGTGTCAAAATGAAGTTTGACACATGCATGAAAGGTGCATGCATGTATGAAGTTGTGTTGATGAACAAGTGATTGCCACCAAAATATCACATCCCTTTGACATTGTGTTAACCAAGGTGGTAAAAACGTCGAGATGTTTTTTAGAGTAACCGTGGACTAGAAGTGACAAGAAGTACTTGTTTTCACTGACACTGTATGTCTGCTGTACCAGACCATTATTTTTCTGAGGATAACAAACTGCTGTTTGGTTTCAAAGTGAATACTCCTCAGATGCTGAATTCAAGAGTCAGTGTTACATTCTACTTTTTAAAGGAAAAGAACACTTACATTTTCATGTAATTTGAAGGGATAAATATTTTTCCTCCAGTGGTCACACAATACACTAAACTAGTTACAGTAACAAAAATATGAAAATGTGCACAGAACAAAACATGTAGATTATCAGCACCAAAAACCTGCCTACCACGTGTAATAGTATACTGCAGTAACAAAACAGTGCAGGGTCACTTCTGTTCCTTTGGCCACATATTCTCATAAACCTCATACCTACTGCTCTTGATTGCAACATAAAGGCAGAAGAAGCAGCATGTGCCACAGCCATGCTCTGCTTTCTTCTGCGTCTTCCTTGTATTTGTTGTCTCCTTGCTACACTGCCACACATCCTTACTCCTCTTCCTCTTCCATAGGCAGGCTGTTCCCCTTGTAAAATATTTATACGAGCAGTCTCAAGCGCTGAAACATGTTTCATTCCATTTTGACTATTAGATGAACTGTTCTGTGTGTAATGACTGACACAATGAACACCATCTATTTTGCTCTCAAAGACACATACATCCAGCGGTTCTTCAAATTGTAGACAATTGTGCTTAATGGTTTGCCTAAAACTCCTAAATTCTTTGCAAATGCGAGCAATAACAAATGCTCTGAGAAATGTGCACAAGTTTTTGAAGGATTTAAGATACTGTTTTGAAAACTTAACCTGTTATTTGAGAATTGAGCGAAAGAAGCTTAGAAAAAACTGTAATGTGAGAGTCCACATTCGTACCAGTACAGATATGACAGAAAATAAGGAAAAGCATAAGAGATCCACTTTAATTCCCTGAATTAATCCAAAAACATACATCACCAGTTGGTTATTTTATCTTTGACAAACTACAAACCACATTTACACAGTGCTTCATTCTGTGCACACAGCGCTTCGCCTGTGATACTGACATATCGAAGGATGCAGTGGAAAGTTAGGGTGCAGTAATGTGCCCAAGGAGACTGTGGCATGAAGCTGTTTTTAAGTGTTTAACTCCTAATAAATAATGCCCCAAAAATGTTTTTTACAAATATTTTAAGGCTGGAATTTAGTCCATGCTACAGGGAAAATATGTAAGATAGAAAGATAGATGCCACAGCACAACTTATACAAGTTATACAAGTGAAACAGTCAAAAACTAATTAAATAAGGTCTATAATGGAATATTAAAGGTAAAGATAAAATGTATAATTCATTAACATCGGGGCAATGTTATTTGCATGAACATTTTTTTTCTAAACTAATACATATTTGAAGAGTGACTGATCAGCTTGGTAGATTTTTTGCAAACTTGTGTGCCAAATCAACCCATTTTTTCCTTACCCTACTAAAGTTCTTCTTGTCACAAACTGATCTTTAAAAGAATTCTTATTACAACAAATAACAGTTCAGATTTTGTTATATGGGCTATGCATGAATGTTTGAATGCCATCAGCTCAGTCTTATGTTTATAAGAAATAATTATGAAGTCATGATCATAAAACTAAGCCCAAAAAACTTAAAAAAAGAAATAAATTTACTACAAACGTCTGATGTGTTTTAAGTATTCTTGTTATATGTGTATGAGATTGAAAGAACACACACACACACAGAAAGAGAGTTTTCAGTCATTCTTCTTGATGGGTTCTGATAAAGAAACATGCAAACACACTTTAACACACAAACAGTGTCTGATACATGATTAAAGCCAACAACACTATTGTAAGTCATACAAACACTAAGTTAATTGTATGACAGCAATTGTATTACTTATATTTACACTGATGCTGCCATGCCAAGTATCAAGTCATTTATGTAAACGCTGCATACAGCTGTTTCCAGGAACACCAAATAAAATGTGAAACACGATAAGTAAAGAAGTCTTATGCAGCAGCGTTGTCCTCTGTTAAACACCCAACAGCGTCATCAGTGGAAAGTTGCGATGTACTCGGCCGAGATCCATCATCGTTCTCGGGCAAGCATTTTTTCCTGCCTGGATCTCCGCGGTCTTGTTCTCCGAGTTCCCAGGAGTTCTTTCAACAGGGCGTCCAAGCTGGAGAGAACATACGTTCCCCGTGTGTCCGTGTCTGTCTGCTGCAGCCAGAGCTAGAGTTACACTCCTCTCTCCAAACTACAGCCAGGAAAAACAAATGACATCCTTTTTAAAGTTTGGAATCCAAGGCAAAAAAAAAAGAAAAAGAAAAAAAATCCCCACATTCGCCTCAAGTTTGGATCGTAATAGATCCATCAACGTCGGTCTCCCAGTTTGAGCCAATTGTTATGCCTTGCCATGATTTGATGGCTTCCATGTGAGTGGGTATCCTCTTATAATATAATGGGAGCTGCAATCAGGATCTGTGTGTGAACGGTGGCTGACATCTTGCCATAAAGCACACTGGAGCAGATGCTTGCAGGCGCTGGCATGCAAAGATACATAAATAATGAAAACCTGTGAATTCATGCATCCCTGTACACTTTTAGACAATAGTTCCACACATAGAGTGCACGATCTCTGCTGCCGTTACTGTCATTCTTCATCTCATATCATCGGTGTGGCATCAGCAGTGGTTTCAGCCTTCAGGACAGGGATGGTTCTAGAGACAGCGCTTTTACCGGTGAGTCAAAATGGCCCCGTCATTCCCAATCCCAACTCCAATCCATCCAGCTCCGTCGTTCCCGTCACCAAGAGAAACTGAGAAAGAAGGACGGCGATCAAGTTGGCAGGCAAGCCAAATAATTTGGAAAACGTCACAGGGACCAAAAACCCTTCCAGAAATAGAGTCCTTAAGAGTGTAACACTAAAGAAAGCAAGCCATAAGTAGGGAGCTATTGGAAGCATAATAAAAAATAATATAGTGTGGGAATGGAAAGCTTGAATCCTAGAGGATTTTTAAATTGTGGCAACAGTGACATAACTAAACAGTAATCATACAAACGGTACCAATAAAGGTCAGCTGTGTACTCTAAAGAAACAAAAATACACTCACTCAAACAAGCAGGGGATTGTTGGAGCTTCAGATTTAATACGAAGACACTGAATAACAAATCTGAAAGATTGGTTTTTAGTGGTGAAGTGTTAAACCGCCTCCTGGAGACTATCTGCAAAGGTAATATAGCCATGATTTTTAAAATAGTATTGAGAGAATTGTTTCTGCCAGTACGGAGGGTGTTAAAACTGTGCTCACATGCCAATGATGTATACAAATTGAAATAGTCATTGGCTTCAAATCTTTTCCCTGTTCATGCTGGTCAATGTAAGACACAAATAGGGACAAAATATGTTCAGAAATTTAGCCTTGTAGACAAATAAAACTCATATATTCCAAAGCCTGTTTAGTGCAGAATTCCCTCTCTGTGTTAATGTACCTTGTTGTTGTTGCTCAGTGTCCAGGAAGATACAGGAAGGTATCTTGTACCACCAATGCCATGTAACATTTGAAGATACGTACTCATCTGATTAACTCAAACTTCTTTCAAGCCTTACATTAGCTTCAGGTAAAGGTATTTTTGTACAGAACAAGGACCCAGGCTTGGATCACTTACACCACAACCATGTAGGGAAGGAGTATTTGGCTCATAAAAACATAAAGAATCATTTATTTGGCATTTTTCCTTTATAATTACAGGCCTATCTTTGCCAATTGAATGTGTTTTTACTTCTGTAATGTTTGGTCATTTCTGGTTTCATGCAGGAGTTTCCTGAGCCACAACAGTTATCGTATTCTCAATCTTAGCCTTACAGTAAGAAACAGTTTACAATGTACCATGTAAATTTTTTTAATTGTTAAGACTTGAGGGGAAGAAACAAAATATTCTTTATGGGGCCCATACCTATGTGTGCCAGAGGAACCCACACAGTATGGGTCCTGTTCCATCATTTCCTGCCATTCCCCAGCTAATAAATACATAGAACGCTCCTGGAATATAAAAGGACATCAGCATAATTCAGTTCCCAGATCAGCACAAGCACCTGTTGAAATAATGATGACAAAGGACTTTTCAAGAAAGGGCCTCATATATGAATTTTATAATTTGTTTATATACAGCTCATCAGAGAGCACTTAGATTTGGAAACTGAAGTCTCAGCAGAGGACTGGAAATCAGCTTGTTCTGTAACGCATCTAGAGACTGTGAAAACACACCTCAGACCAACACGCTATAACTGCTTATCGAGAACATATGTAACGCCTACTGGGTCAAACTGATGTAATAAAAATGCTAGTTATCGACTAAAATCCATAATGTTTGGCAGTGCTGGGAGATTAAAAACAATTGGTAAGAGGTCAAAGAGACATTTGAGGAAATTATCTCAAAAGAAAAGATCAGGATCTAACAGAAAATCAGACTGAATAACTGATTCTTGTAAACCATGCAGTGTTTGGTTTGGTTATACAACATTTTGAATAGGCAAAAAGATTTATTTTTCCCATTGTTGTTGCATACTTGCACTGGGGTGGCAATCAGGGATAGTCTGTGAAGGAGAAGAAAAAAGGAGAGTTTTAGTCGGAGCGGAGGTGGAGTGTGCTGAATGCGAGACCTTACTTGGTATCCGGAGAATAGTTCGTGGAAGGGGGGAAGTCCGAGAGCTGGCTGGCGATACAGAACCAGTAATGCAGGTGCGGTGGAGAGTGGGCAGGCAGGTGCGGGTCCCAGCGTAGCAGGCTACGGAGGTAGGACAGGGGGCTGAGGTGGCGGGGCGAACAGCAGACTGCTGAGAGCTCCGCTAGACCGAGGTGAGTGGACACCAAAAAACAGCTGTGACCAGAACTGGTTCATCCACCGTGGTACTGGGGAAAAAAGAGAGACAAAAACAGGTTACAGCAGAAACCAGGCATCAGGTAGCAATGAGGGAAGCCAATTTACCACTACTATGGTTGGACAATCTGGCGGAGAACCACAGTCACAGCAGACTCTAAGTACCCAGCCCTCTGATGACCCAATGG
>VUQI01016445.1:2749-15527 GCA_015106735.1 Paratilapia polleni
GTTTGTCTCTCCAGGTCCTTATGGTTGAGGTGGTGTTACGTGCCCCTTGCCATGCCTCCCGCCATGACAGACCTCCTGGACATATGGGCGGCCCACTCACCCCTGTCTGCTCCGGACCAGATCACTGTGGACTTTCTGCTACCCACTGGTATTTACATCCAGATGGACGTTCCACGTGAGGCTACAATTCAACACATCAAACTGGTGAGTGGCACTGGGTTGGTGACAGCACGAGAGGTTTACTTAATGGCATATGTTTTAGCAGTGGTATTATTGCATACCACATAGTTAATAAATTCTTATAAAAATCAACTTTGAACATACTTTAAGGACTTTAAATGAATTCCGTAGTTTATTGTGTCGTTATCTTTACATGCCTGTGGGCCTATTGGCACATTAAGAGAAAAATAGAGGCTGCAGCCCACACAGTCAGACATCTGGTCAGTCAGACATTATCCAATGTCTGTTTTGACAGAGGTGATTGTTGCGGCTCGCTGAGTGTTTTTTGTTTCCAAATGGCTAGTGATGTCAGCATACTTATAGCTCATGACATCATATGTATGAAGGTTAGTCACAGAGGTGAGGCTTTAAAAACCTAAGAAAAAACCTAAGAAAAATACTTTGCAGCATGTGTTATTCTGAATGTGCTATTGTCAGTGCAGGTAGGTGTGTGTGTGTGTGTGTGCGCCCCTCATTCATAGCATGATCAGATAGTCTCTTTGTAATGACTGACCATATGAAAACACAGATGCTTGGCCCTAAGCCACACCAAATTTTACAAAGGTAGCATTTATTAGTGTCAGTACTGGGCCCTATTCCAGGAAGTATGTTCAACAAACTCACTGAGTTGATTCACTCTGAGATCGGCAACTCTGAGCTTCTGGTTCCAGAACAGCAGATCATACTAAGTTCAGTCAACTTTGAGTATGTTCACCCCGAGTTAAACACATGCATGAGGAGGGAAAGAAAGCCATCATCAGTGGAGCTCCAATACGATGATTCAACATGGCAATGGTAAATAAAGAGCAGAGCCTCCATTTTAATCCAGTGGACCCAGAAAAATGAATGCGTCAGTGTGGACCATAATGCCTGTCTTAAAATCGGGAGCTGGATTCTAATTTTACATTTGATTTTAAAATCTAATTATTCAGCTGTAACCTGGCAGGAACAAAAAAGTAGGTGACAGAAACTGAAGACAAAAATCTGGAGAAACAGATCAGACACAGTTTACTGATGGACCTGTGAGATTAGTTACACAGACGGCAATAAATAGATCCACCCTCAAGTCAGTTTATTAAATAAAAAACGATTTTTGCAACAGTTTATGACAATTTTATTTTTTCCAGTATTTTTTAAGTAAAGATTTAATGTACTGATGGCCTGTAACAACCCCTTTTTTTAATTTAATTTAATTTATTTAAAAATTTATTTTTTTTTGCTTAATGAGATTTACAGAAAAAAATCTGATCTAATCTCAACCTTCATTGTTAGATGATGGCTCTCTGACGGCCATAGCAGAGATGTTTTACTGAGTTACTGTTAATAGTCAAAGTTAAGTTATAGTAAGTGTTTCACATTTCAATAAAAAAAAAAAAATGCGGGGCAGCTTTCCAAGTCTTTAATGACCATAAAGTTTTAGTAAAGGCAAACATGTTGTAAGAAATCTCTGCTAGATTTGAGATATTTCAGTATAATTTTGGGAGGATGAGCCATTTCGAATAATGAATACAGATCATGTTGGGACAAAATAAGCCACCATGAATGGGTCCAAAACGGATCTGGAAGGGATGAGCTGGAAATGACCGGATCCCAGCTGAATCCGGGCCTGATCCAGTCTGAATTTGTGATCCTTATCCATTTTGGATCGGTCCCGCTGTGGAATGAGCGGTTTACTGATCTGTAACAGAGCCTATGATACCTCACTTAAATCCACTGAGATGGACTTTGGTGAGTTTCAATGAAAAATATGTCTAGTATAACCAGACACTGTACTTTTCAAAACGTTGCTTGACAACATTTAATGATAGAATCTCAATCTGTGAAGAAATTTCAACAGGAAATGTTCAGAATACACTGTCTGAAGTCTGCATTTAAAAACTAAAATCTAATCCAGTTTTAGAGTCTTAAAGTTATTTCAGCCTCATCTTCACTAAAATTATGTTTCCAGTGCAAGGAAACTGACTGTTGCCTTACTGTCCAGAGTCACAGAGCTAGAAAGATGGAAACTACATTACTATATACTACTATATACTTTTATTCTGAGCTGATAATAAATTCACAATATTCGCTGTCCTCATCTTTACATTTCTGACTGATTATAAAACCGGTCATGTTAAGTACAAAGAATGGCGATCTAACTGGGATTTCAGTGTTTATAAAAACACTTTGACAGGGTTGGTTTAGCGACTTTATGAATGAGGAAATGACACTGAGTGTCAGTCAGCTGTTTGAGGTGCAGCAGGAGGGGAGGAGTCAGAGAGAAATGCAGTTTGTTCAGCAAGCAGGATAGGTTCACGGAGTCTGTTACCCTAGCGACTGACTCTGAGATGAAGGAAAGTCTGGGTTTCTGTTTCAGAAGGAGAGTCAACTTCAACTCTGAGTTAACAAACTCACAGTTGTTAGCTAAACCTGCTTCCTGGAATAGGACCCTGGGCTGTGTTTACGTGATTGCGCAGAGGTCCCAGTTTCTCTTTGACATTCATGGATATTTGCTCTTTGCATTAATTTTCTCACTTGTTTTTTGCATCATATGTTGAGTGAAGTCTCCACCATTGCACATTGGTATAAACGTGGAAGTACTTGCATAAAGATGTCTGCCACGAAAGAACTTGATTCTCTGAACAAAGAACATATGTGAGAAAGCCAGGGGGAATTAGTTTAGCCAAAGGGTGGACTACTCTTTAACCTTTGCAGGCTTGCAGACTGCTTTGTACCAGACTCTATCAGTGATCATATGGCCAACAGCAGGCTTATGAATGACTTTTTCTTTCATTCATAAGCCTCCGTTCATGATTTAGATGAGAGTTGATTCCCCAGAAATCACTGTAAAATAGTTTGGGGAACTGACAGTTATCATTTGAAATTCTTTATTTTCCATGTTCAGATTTCTTGCTTATAAAAAAACAAAACAAAACAAAAAAAAAAAAACTCAAGATGAAAATAACTACGGGAAATGTTTTGAGTGTTCATGAAGACCAAACTGTATTTTGGGAGGGTAGAGGTGTCTCGTTCTGGTGTGCCAGAGTGTAGCTCTTTACCCTGAGCAAAAGACTCACAATTATGCTGTGGGGGCAAAGGGACATTAATCATGCCAACAGTGTCTGGTGGACATGGGAGTCACATCGTGATTGCCTCACACAGAAATTGTGTCGTAAAGCTATGAGTCATGTCTGTTCCCGATCATGAAAATGTTTTCAGCCTTGTTTTAAGAAACCCTCTCCAAAACAAAATAATCTTACACACATAAACAAAAGTGCTGTTTATTCCAGTTGCTCATATTTTAAGTTGGTTTTATTTATTTGGTATAATGGAGGCAATAAAACTCTCCTTGTGGTTTTGTGGAGTAAAAGTACCTTAGTGGAACATATTTCTTCTCCCTTCTAGCTCTTATGGAAGCAGGCTCAGAGCTTCCCACTGTTTCCCGCCCTTGGCGAAATGGAGAGCCACATGTTCGAGTGCGTCAACCAGTCAGCTGTACACGAAGAGCTGGAAGATGAAACCCGCCGGTTGTGCGACGTTCGCCCCTTCCTGCCAGTTCTCAAGCTGGTGACACGCAATTGTGGCCGAGCAGAGCGCCTGTTGGACTCCAAAATCGGCGTGCTCATTGGCAAGGGTAATGCAGCATCACTTTTAAGCCTATCCCTCAATTTGAAGTGGTAGATCATCGTGCAGGCTCTTTCGCATGCATTCCTCCCCTCCTGATTCCTGTACTCTCCATGTTTGACATTTCCAATAAAGAAAAACACTTAAGAGCTGGTAAATGGGACATTAAATCTTTCCTAACACACAACAAGCCGTTAGCATCTCCTCCAGTATGCTAAGTAGCTCTCCCACTCAGCACACTCTCCCAAGCCATCAGACCTAAGGCTCCCGTGCAGATGGCTCCTATCAGTAACTGATAGAGAAGCGTGATGTTTGACTGGACGTGTTCCTGACATGTCTTCCATCACATGTCACTTTGCATTTTCTCTGAAGATTAGGTCTTTCAAAAGAGCACAGGGGCTCTGTCACTACTATATAAAAGCCCAGCTCTCTGAGGTCATTAAACATTTGGAGAAAATTAACTATTTCGACACAACCTTAAGTTGGACTCTTCTTACTTAATTAAATATTGCAACAATATTGTAGCAAATAACTTGACAAAAACTTAGTCAATAGAAAATGAATGCGCAGCTATGATAATGGACAGATGTTTTTAGCCATTTCTAAAGCAAAAATGCCATATATCTCCTTGTTTCATCAAACATTTTCTTTGTCATATGTGAAAGTGAGCACAATAACTTTGTGTTTTAGGAGTGTTTGTTGAAGAAAACAAGCAACGCTGCAGGCAAATTATAGTGGAAGGTCTTTTCAGCCATTTTAAAGACAACACAGCTTAGTGACTAGTCAAGAAAATAACTGGGAGATTAATCAGTAATGAAAGTACAGTAGTGCAGCCCTACTAACTACAGAATCAATGATTATTATACAGACACACACACAGCCTTCTTCTAACCAAGATATTGAGGATTTGAAGTCCTTTGTTCTTCAAAGAAGGACAGAAGAGGCTCTGAGTCTAATTGATCGAGACTCAGGTGATATTGATATTCTTCCCTCCTGACTCCACTTTGGTCTGACCTGATCTTTTAGGCTTTTGTGAAAGTAAGGCGGTGTTTGAAAGAGAACCCCACAGGCTTTTCTGGAAGGTCACACACACACACACACACACACACACACACACACACACACACTCGTTTTGACAGCTTAGTGGGGAACTACATTGACATAATGCTTTCCCTAGCCCCTTACCCTAACCCTAACCATAACCTAATTGTAACCCTAATCCTAAAACCACGCTTTGAGCCTCAAAAATGCTCAAACATGCCTTCAAATTCGTGAGGACCAGCGTTTTGTCCTCACAAATCATGGTCGGTCCTCACAACTAGTTTTATGCAAATTTTTGTCCTCACAAAGATCTCTAAACAAGTGTACACACACCAACCAAGTCAACCAGTTTTCCCCCTCCAGAAATGCAGCCTCACAAACCGATCTACACAGCTAATGTGGTTCAGAGGCTTTTTGAGTGCTGAGGGTCATATGAATGTTAAATGGCTTTAAATGTCAACATGTTTTCATTACCCAAGAGTAATGAAAAGTACCCTTTTGATAAAAATACAGGGATAAAAGCAGAGGGTTGACTGTGATCAGACCAACAGCAGCTCATAGCTCTGTGTGTTAATATTAAGAGGCTCTGCTTTAATCCCAGATGAAGACGGTCATCCTTTTTTGCACATTCAGTACGGCTCGTGCCTGGCATTGAGTGTCCCACAGGTGGTTGTTGTCTATGAATGTTAAAGCCTCTGTATTAAAGTATGTTACTTTAGGAATATGCGGCAGTCCTACTTGCATTCTTGTTTCATACTGAGTTCATATAAAAGTACTGATTAGTTATGTTCCATATTAGGAATGCACACATTGTTTAATTCTGGGCCAATGCCCATCTTGAAAAAATCAACTGGGCCATTATCTGGATTTTGTTCCCCCTGTTGCCAGGGAAACAAATAAACTGTCTGAAATGTTTTACAGTCCTTTAAATTGAATTGAACCTATAATGCTTTTCCTTGTTTTCTGCCATGTGTATATGCCGTTACAATGATGGATGCTCATACTGACATGGCCAAAGATTCAGTTAATGAGGTTAACATATGTACAAAAATTCCCTTTGAGCAAAAAGCTGATACTGACTGCTCTTGGATCTGTATGATCTAATTGAGAGGGGATATCCTTAGTATGGTCATCTGAACCACACAATCCCACCCACATGCTGTTCAAACCTTCTATTTGTGAGTTGCCCCAATCAGAAGAAAAGGAAAGAGTGGCCTTAAAGGGAGAGGAGCCAAAACGGCTTGTTTTATTAGAGTATAAGATCGATAAGGTTTATTATGAATTGTAAATTATGCAAAGCTACTCTGGCAGAGTCCAAGAATAAAAATATCAAGCTGGAAATGAGCATAATTGGTCTCCTAGGGACTTTATCACACCATCTTTAATCATACAAAATTACAAAACTAGATCCTGCTAGACGAATGGCAGTAAGCAAGATAAACGTCAGTCGATAAATGGGTGTATTAGTAGCCCATACCTGCTTAAGGCAGTTATTTTATTAGGCTGATGTCTTGTAACATGAAGACTCCTCAGTCTACATTATTAGATAAATGACCCTCTTTGTTTAAGTGGTGACATATCTTTCTCTTGCACTGCTATAACAATGTTCTTTACTTATGATCGCTAGGTCTTCATGAACTTGATGCCTTAAATGACCAGGAGGTGAAGGACTTTCGCAGTAAGATGTTTCGGATCAGTGAAGAAAGGATGCAACAAGTGCAAATGATGACATGCTCAGAGTGGCTGCAAGCCTGCTTCTCCCCACAGCTGGAGCCTGTGGCAGGGATGGCGATCACAGACGGAGTCAATGGCGCCCCTGCGGACTTGAAAGTCATAATCCACTTTGACCAGTCTCAGGTGAGGGTCTCTGACACAGAACTGGAAATACTGAGTATGTTAGTCACTGGAGGAGAATAACTCACTCATGCAGTTTATGGGTTGCAGCTTTGTTTAGAACCACTTATCGAGTCTGGTCTTTCTGCACAGCAACAGTTGCACACACATGCATTCACTGAGTGTTTTTTAAAACAATAACTTTAACAAATTTAATGATATCAATGTAACCTGGGCTACACTCTCTCCAAACAGGCTCTGCATTAGCAGTATATAATGGCAATAAATACAAAAGACTTAAGTGATAACAATTGATTTTAGAATATTTTGGACCTTCTCTGAGGACTTGGAGAGCTCTGAGTTTACTTCTTTCCCGGTGCACACACCATGAGTTTTTAAAATAAGTTCATTAAACATAATGTGTCCTTGTATTGTTTAATGTTTTTTTTTAAAGTAGTGCTTACATTACATGATGCTGGGAGGGATCCTTAAAGAATAGTGGCTGTCTGTATTTATTCTGTTGTTATTTTTCTACTGTAATTAGCAAGAGGATACAAACACAAAAAAACCCCACATAAAACAATATATCCGTAAAATTTTGTCTGTTCAGCGTCTCTGTATGCATAATGAATCAAGAATAACAGTGTGACTTACTGCTCCACTACAGAAGACAAAACCACCTTGTTTGAGTATCAAAAGTAGCCATGTGACTCCACCAGCGCAGGCACATGCACTGTAGCTCAGCCTCTCTTCTTTTTTTCCTGTTGGCAGCTTCACAACAGTCACGTGATTGAGCCCAACTAGCAAGACATGTGACAACACTAAGTGGGTCAAAACCATCAGCGAAATTATGCCATTCTCTCAGACGTACATACATACACACACACACACACACACACACACACACAAAAGGATGACAGCTCAAGGGACCAAAATGCTGATTAAAATGAGCTCCCTTCCCTTCTCTTCTCTGAACTCACTTGACTGTGTCCCTCCATCTGTCTGTCTTTCTCTTTGCCTCTGTAATAGAAATAATATTATTTAATAATAAAACAGATGGTCATGTCCCTCCAGACTCCTGTATATCAGCTTTGATCAAGATCATAGAGACACACATGCACATAATACAAAGACTGGCCATCTGTGCCACTGCGCTCAGGTGGACACTGGCAGGAAGTTTTATTTTTGGGAGGTCAGACACAATAAGCCACATTATAGACAGGAAGTGTGGTGGTGTGGTTTATTGTTCAAAAATGATCAGGGTTTGGTGTGAACTGTCCATTCAGACTCAGTGGTTAACCTGCTTCTTGTTCACATAGTATTTTAGTACATCAGCATCTAAAGTTGATCTCATTTTAACATTAACATAAGGTTTCCATAGTGTAGAGATGGTGTGTAATTGAAGTACTTTGAGGATCGCTACTGTATGCACTCTCAGTTTTGTAGATCCACAATAATGTAGCTAAGGTCATTTTTTAAAATTATTAATGAATGACATTTTTATTAAACCTCCAGGAAATTAGAAGCAATTCCATCTCGGGTATCAGGTCAGTGCTGTGCTATAAATGGCAGGAAGCAGTGAGCCTCAGAGTGTCACACACAAAACATGGTAGATTAGCAGTGATAAGGTGATGGTGGGCTAAAGTGTATTCAAACACATTTCAGTGGAAATCCTGGGTTCATTCAGCCATCAAAGCACCAAGTGATTACTTGTATAGGAGCTCAGTTACTGTGTGTGTAAGTTACTTGTACACATGAAAATTCAGAGAGGCTTTTTGTCCATCAATCTTATATCGTGTGTTCTTGTCTCTTGGTGTACTCACCACCACAAAATATGTTTAGGGAGAGCAAACAAATAAGCAGATTATGTTCAAGTCCTGTTTCTCCTTTGATCTCATCTGTACAGATATACAGTAAGTTTGTATGTAAAAATGCTTTCGCTACTATTTAATCACTTATTTTCCCCTTCACTGTCCTATGATTTTAATTGCAAGCCCCAATGTAGCTTATTCTCATTTTTTACCCTTTTCTTGTTCAGATGTGACCAAATATACAGACAAACTAAAGTTTAAAGTAAAGCTGTTTTATTCTCAAGACGCTCCATATAGATTTTGACCAATAATAAACACTTGACTCTATCTCTCTGTTTTTCCCTTTTTATCCTACAGGACTCAGCCAGTCTCAAGGTGTCATCGTCTTGCACCCCCAGTGAGCTGATGGAGCAGGCTTTGAAAAAGTGGCTGACCACCCACGGACCTGAGGAGGCAGCATGGAAGGGCCAATATGTACTGAGGGTCAGCCACTGTCTGGAGTTCCTCTGCGGAGACCATCCACTGATTCAGTACAAGGTCAGTGCATACATATTGAAATTGGTGTCTGAGTGGCTGGTGGACTTAAATGCTAACTTGGATGTCTCACTTCTTGTATCAGTTTCATGCCCAGAACAAGCTCTAGCAGAGATGGTCCTCCTAAAAAGTTGTTGCTGCTGTAGATTATCTCCTGGATAACTAGCACAGTCGAAGGTCTGAGAAAGTCTTGCAGTATTATTACTGTGACAGTAACAGCCCAAAGCCCGTTTTATGATTCCAAAGAGAGGTGTTCACAAGTTCAACTACTAAAGGTTTATACTTAAACTTGGAATCAGGTTTGAACCACACCCCTGATGGCTCAACAGTATTTTTATTCGTATAGGTGTGCATGGTGATTGTATTTCAAAAGTATGTTCATATATAACTCATTTCAACTGTTTCAGAGAGGATTCAAACCAAAACTATAGCTGCTTGCACCACACGCACCCAAAAAAAGCACTCTCCTGTTATCTCATTCTGAATGCTGAATCCTGAAATCTGTGCTCACTAATCCAGTCACTCTCTTCCCCTTCAGACATTACATATTGTGTTTGATTTTTATTTATTTTATTGGTTGTTTTTTTTTTTTAATGCATTGACTTTTCAGAGCAGTCATACTTGTAAAAACATAACTTGTTAGTTTTATCCTACACAGAAGGCATCAAGCATGAAAAACTTTAAGGTTGCAACATTAAGGAATTTTCAGCAGTATGATGGATGGCTAAAAACTGCTAAACCATGCATTAGCATAATGGCAAGTAGCCTTTACAAGCAGAGAAAAGGGTGTACATGTGTATCCAAAGTTATATGTGCACTTTCGTTTCATATTGGAATACCAAAACAAAAATAATGAATGGCTTTTCATGTGAGAATGTATGTGTTTTAAATTTGACAACGTGATCTATGAGAGAATTAAATATTTACAAAATGCTTTTGTGTGAAAAGATCTTGTCTTCGTGCTAAGTGTAATGGGCCCATTGCCCTTTTATTTCTGTGAAATTTAAGTCAGAAATTAGGAAAAGCTTTATCAGGCATAAGTCAAGGAATTTAAGTAGTTATTTTATAGATTTATTAGGCCTAATACTTTCATCAGTCCAGCAATGCAAACACTTGTATGTGGAAAGCCAGAGTTGCTAAAGTCGGATCTATCTGAATCGTGTCTGGCTCAGTTCGACAGGCCACTTGACATGGTTTTAAACATGAAATTTGATCAGGATAAATCTGAGATATCTGAAATTGTTCACCTGCAGTCTCGCTTGTTAAATTGAAGTCTGCTGACAAGCTGTCAGGTTTTACTTATGTCTTACTCATTTTCTATCTCTAAAGTAGCTCATTAGCTCGAATGATTTAGACATTTTTCTGCACAAGAAACGGCTTGAATAGGAGCATAGCTAAAACCTGTTCCTGTCCTGTCTTGTGCAGTACATCCGATCATGTCTGCAGGCCAAGGAGCCTCCCCACCTCACCCTGGTCCACACCAGCACCGTAAAGGCCATGTTTGACAAGGAAATCTCTGCCATTGGAGCTGTGGTTAGCCGCAAGTCCTCCAACCCACCTTTACCACTACCTCCCAAGAGAAGGGCTCCCACGGTTAGTCCAAATATCATGTATGGCTCTGTGAATAATATACTCCTCATTTTTATGTTATGGTTCTGATAATCATCTGCTGGTCTTTTCAAAGAAATTGTGTTTTACTAACAGCTTTATATGTACATCATCTAATTTGGTAGTGATCTGTTTGACATAACCAGGACTAAACAGAGGGTGTTGATGAACATAAGAAAATGTTCTTATGTACACTAGATAACAGTGACTTAATATCCGCCAGTGTTGGCTGCTGCTGCACCAAAATGGTAAAAGCTCCACAGTTTGATTGATTGGAAGTTTACCAAGTAAACAAGTACTTGGCAGCTGGTGCCTGTCTTTTATGAGGCAGTGTGTCACCCCATACTGCACTACCAGCATTTGCCACGTTGTCAGAAATCATCGCCAGCTTCTTGCCGCTGCTTGCAGGTGCACAGTGACATCACTGCTCATCCACATTTTAAATGTCAGGTTGAATTTAGTTGGCCTTCATTAGCTTGTCTCTTAGGGGTTTTAATTGCCTGATGCTATCTAGTCTGTTGAAGCCCTGATGATGTGTGATTTTTGAAAGTTGATAAATATTAGAGGCGTGAGTCATTATATAAAATATTGCCACATTAAATTTATCATATAACCGTGCTTCAGCAGCTACGACTTAATAGCCTGTTCTTATAGTTTGTGCCTCTTTGATTTCAGATGTCTGTTGCTTTGCAGTGAAAACAGCCACTCATTTCACCCAGCTTCCACTTCTCACTTTCTCTGACTATATACAGTGTACACTCCCTCCACACAAAGTATCACAATCACTGTGTATCATGATTTATGATGAATTAAGTCTGTCATACCTCCACCTTCACCTGACTAGGCAACTGTAACACCTTGCTTGTTCTGATGAATATCACTTATGTTCAAAGATTTTCCTGCCAAGGTTTTAATTGCAATTAAGACGGTTGTGTTGTGGGCCTGGATGACATACAATAAATTTCGATGTGCAGTAACAGTATTGTTAAGATGATGAAGAATAAAAATGCTAGGTGCAATCAAAAGGTTCTGGGAATGGGCTCATAAAAATGCACTAAAAGCTGCTAGTAGAACTTAGAGTATGGCACTGCATCCGAACCACTGTGTATGATGCTAACACACGTCTCAGAACTGTCATACAATCACAGTAGCAAAATCACATTGCGTTTGAATGACCGGTGCCATCTCGTGACTGAAAATCATGGATACAGTTCTTTCAACCTTCCAAAATATATGTTTAGGCACAAAGACAAATAATCAGCTCCTGCTGTGATGCAAAGGGATATTCTGATTTAACATAAGAAAATGCCTATGTTTTAAAGTGGCTTTCCTGGGATTTGTTGACTTTTGCACATTATGTATGCTTTTTGTTTATCATATTCATCTTGTCACTGTTTTTTAAAAGCGCCATGGAAATTAATGTAATTATAAGAAGCAGTGCCGTAGAGGAAGTAGACAGAAACCGATGCTGGCCAGACAGTAATAAGGTTGCTGTAGAATTGTGGCTGTCTGAGACAGGAAGTGAGATTTTATTTTTCATGTAAGGA
Organism: Paratilapia polleni; assembly: GCA_015106735.1. Classification (NCBI taxonomy): domain Eukaryota; kingdom Metazoa; phylum Chordata; class Actinopteri; order Cichliformes; family Cichlidae; genus Paratilapia; species Paratilapia polleni. The sequence goes on from VUQI01016445.1 coordinate 14,946, forward strand.
AGTGGTTATTGGATGCTCTGCTGTTGGAAAGCTCAGCAATAATTAGCAAAGAGAACAGTAGAGAACGTTTTTGTGATCATACTGTATATGACGTGGAGCTGTTTCTGCCTGCAGTGATGGAGTGAAACAAAAATATAGTCCCTTCTTATCTGATAAGGGATCACACTGACATTACAGCAGTGTAATCACAGTGGAGCAAAGAGACAGGCAGCAAAGAGCAGGAAGTGTGCTATTTAGTCATGTTCATAGATTGTAGGTGTCATGTGACCCTGTTTGTTCTGCTGACTACTGACCCTTGCAAGTCCACTTGGTTTGACATCAGGTTGACCTGCCTGACCTCCCGTGTTGTTTGTGCATGTGTAGGGAACTGATGATTGTGTTTTAGTTTTGTTTTGTTTTTTTTAAAAAGCAGCATTTTAGAGTGCATATTTTCACAGTACATCATGCCAATACCGCTCACTCATAGGAAGTTTTTCTCACTTTTCCTCTGCAGCAAGTACAGACAAGTGTGTGGGACGTGTCTAGCCCTCTTAAAATAGTTCTTGTGAAAGGCAGCAAGGTGAACGCAGAGGAAACTGCCAA
>VUQI01016452.1:2146-12233 GCA_015106735.1 Paratilapia polleni
AACATACCTTTTGCATATCCCATAGCATCTCCATCACCAATGTCGTCCAGCTCGGAGTCAGAGGAGAGCGGGTCATCTTCCCTCAAAGGTGGGATAACACCATCGGCCTCAACCACAACATCTTTAAGCAGCAGTGAGTCAAACTTCACAGTGTAGAAACCACTGTCAATTTCTACAGTGAGAGGAAAACTGGAATTATCGCATCAGCTACTGTACTGGATACTTTCTGCAATATTGTGCAATCATAGCTTAATGTGCTGCATGTGATTTCTAAGAAGCGGAGCTTACATTATGACCAGAACAGAATACCTTTTATTTTGCCTGGGTACCAGATACCGTCCTCATGGCGAGCCAAGCAAGACGAACCTTCTTCAAGATTACTGAGGTCACTGTCTAGGAACTCTCTGAGCTCCGACACATAGACCACCTCACCGTGAGAAAACCTTCAATAACGGGAAAACACCATATATAATTCTCTGTGTATACAGAAGTGAGATTATACAGTAAATGTGTAAGGAACTGACAGAAGCTCCTAATTAAAAATCACACTGTCGTTAATTTATTGCTGTCAGAGTGAAAGTGATAATTTACCTGCAGTTATCCTGAAAGCGACATTTATCCTCTAGGTAGAATGGGCAGGGTTTCATTGACTTCTGGGTGGGATAGATGTAGAGCACTCTCACTTGTGCCTCATCTCCATCCGGCGGTTCTGCCCCCACCACCATGGCATTGTGATACTCCAGTGTGCCCCACGTCGTCCGGTAGGGTGCTCTTACTTTGGTACCACCAAGTGCATCTTCTTCTTCCTCGTCCTCTTCTTCTTCATAATCCACTACCCCACCTTCCCCCTCCTTTTCCCTCTCTTTGGAATCAGAGCTACTAGCCGAAGACTCCCCAAATTCAGAGTAGAAAGCAGCAAACTCAGCATCCAGACTGCCGTTTGCACTGTTTGTATCAGCTGCCGCCTCTGAGGTGTCCACCTGCAGTTCGCTACTGTCCTCGAGGCTGGCCAGCAGGCGACTTTTTTTGACAGACACCAAGCTGGACTCAGTAAGCTCTATCAGCTGGCAGAGATCTTCTTTCAGTCTGAGCAGGTCTGAGTGCTGGGTGGGGTCCAGGCCAGCAGACAGGGCTGTCTCCACCTGCTGCAACTGGGCACCATAGGTAGCAATGGCTGCCTCAAGGGATTCTTCATCCATACTGACACTTTGCACAAGGCAGGACAGGAATGGGCAGCTTGAACCCCCTAGGACAAAAAAAGAAGACACAAGATGAGAAAAGACTTAAAGTGGAATCTAGATCTAATAAGAAAAATCATGTTTAAAGTCACACTTTAAGGGCCATCTATTTATAGCAAGGATTATAAATTGCCAGATATCTGAGTGACAACAGACAAAGAGGAAGCATAGCTTTGTGATTGTGGGTAAAATGTGAGAAATACACCAGAACCAAATCTAAGGGCTCTGATTTCACTGTAATAAGAATAGCCTTGTGTACCGATTGTGTGTCCTGCTGTGTCATAAGGCACCATCACATTTCTCAAAAGATTTAAGCTAGCCATGACCACTAAATATCATGTTTGTAACATTATCAGACTGTTTTAGCTGTTAGCCGCCTTTAAGCTAACATTTACAACTGATTACACTTGTATTACCTTTGTAATTAGGCTAGCTGTCTCATATCCACCGCACCGGCGGAAAATAACCGCCGCACAGAAATCCTCTCTATATATCTGTAATTCAAATAACTAAATGCAGATACTGGAATAGTGCAGCACAGGCAGACATATGCCTTAACACAGATATGAGCCTGAAGCCCGATGTCAAGCTCGCGTAAGTGAATGGACATCCGTCGTGAATTCTCTTTTTTCAAAATAAAGCTAACATCGTTAGACGAGTGGTTTCTTCAGCTAACCACTGTCAGTACAAAGTTATAAATGTGGCTGCAATATTCTCTTAAGCTATGCACAAAGCACAATTATACACAACGCTTTAAATTTAAATATCTTCTAACAACCCCCCCCCCTTTTTAATAACAAATCATATAAAATGGTGCTTCTGTCCATACAAAGTAATAACAACCACTAAATCAAATACCCAAGTAGTTACTGTATCATTGGCATGATCAAATTCATACAGTTTTCATGAAAGCTTTTTTAAAAACAAACAAACAAACAAACAAACAAAAAAAAACTAGACACTGTATAGGTTTTCTTTTTTTTTTTACTAGAAAATTTGTTTTATTTTGAAGCGCCAAACCCGGAAGCCTTTGCTTACGTCAAACATGTGCGTCGTTGACGCAGAATCATGATGTTGCTAGTCGGCACAACTTGATCTCTGTGTAATATCATTTTTCGTTTTAAAGCAAAGCCTTTTCAGGGGGTTTCACGCAAGGGGGTCCACTTAAAACTGCTAATGTGAAGGTAGGCCGCCTGTTTACTGACGCTGGTACCGCAGTGGAGCTTCAGCAGCTGGATGCTGTCAGGTTGCTGTAGAATCGACCAGATACATGATAGACTCTTCTGCTCAGACAGGCTCTTGTTTAGGTTGTTCTTCGTAACCTAAGAGCTAAATGATAGAAACAAGTCTTCCAAACTTGTGTATAGTTGAATTAACGGATACAAGAAACCAATTCTAATGTAGACTGTAAGGCAACAGAAATATAAGTCATGATATCAGTGATGCTGGTGCATGCAAATTATGATGGGCTCCCTTCTTCACTGTAAGGTGTAAACCACTGTAATACCATCTGTACAGAAAGTGTGTACCTGTCATTATACTGTAGCAGTTTGTAGGCTTTCAAAGTAACTTCAAAAACTTACCAGTCCACAGGGCAGGTGACCACCACATATTCAATCACAAAAACAAAATAAATAAAAAATCACTTAAAAACGCAATAACTTTAGTTTGTACTTACAGTGCTTACTCTCATGTTCTCCATTTCTCTGTCCCTTCTCCATCACCTAAGTGGCCCCTGCCGTGATGCCTCCAACCATGTCTCAGATTAGTGATCCAAAGATCGCTTTTGCCTACCTGCGCCCGGCCTGTGTACTGCTCACCCGAGAGCCCACAGTGACCAACGTGGAGACATTGAGTGGCCAGTTAAAAGAAGTCAGTGATGCCACGTTGCAGCAGCTCCAGGAGTATATCCTCTTCCCACTTCGATTTGTCCTAAAAGTCCCCGGGGCTAAGAAGGAGCAGCTGGTGAAGTCTGTGGCTGAGGCAATGAGCTATGTTCTGGAAAACACTTGCGTCCAGAGCTGGGAAACCCTCCGAGACCTCTTTTCAGAGCTTTGCCTCTGCCTCTGCTCTCCAACTGATCCTGGGAAGCCTGCAGATGCATCAGAGGAGCTGAAGTCAGCTGTGCTGAGGTGCCTGAATGCCCTGTTTCATGCTGCTTATGGTGATATAGTCTTCAAACTCTTTGAACCGATTATGCTGCCTGGATTGGGCGCTGCTGTGTCACTGCTGCTGGCTTTAGGAGAGAAGGAGAAATCTCGAGATATACAGGCAGCAGCCTTGAAGTCCCTCCAGGCTTTGACTCTGCAGTGTGACTGCACACAGGAGCATGTAGTCCCATCATCAGAAGAGCGATGTAATGTAGGCAGCACCATGGCATCATTTTTACCTGGAATAACTATGGCTGCAGCCAGGATCATTACAGGAGATCTGAGGCAAGGCCATGCAGTCACAGTCCGGGCCATCAAGGTACCATGTCTTTGTCAAATTTCCCGATACAGTGATGGAGCACCGCACAGTGATGGTTTAATATTGCAACCTTTGCATAACTTTTTAGAAGATAGTCATCATGTGTAATCGATCTCATACATTATCATCTTGTTGTTATGCTTGTTTTCCTGGGAAAGTGATGATGGCTTTAGGCTGAGATGCAAGAAAATGGAGCCCTCCAATTTCATAGTATATGACAAGTGAATATTTTAGCTTGATAATTGACTTAAACATTCAATAAATTGTATGTAAAAATATTTGATTATTTGATTGATTAATTCTGCACCATATATTATGTATAACACTGAAACATTCAGTTGTGGAGACTCAGTGGCTCCTTGCACCAGTTGACTTAAACTTTTCCTCATCAGGTTTAATTTATTGAGCACAAAGAAGACCTGTTTGTTCTTGGACTAAAGCAAAATGTGATTATATCATATGCAAATGCATTGCAGGGATCTATTTATACAATGTGATCATCTATTGTCAGGTTTGGACCAGGACTGTGGGACTTGTTATGGAAGATGCCCAGCTTCAGTCCACTGAGTCCTGTGAGACTCCCTCCCCAGACCTGGGGAGGATCGGACAGCTGATCGTCCATCGGACACCAGAGTGGGTGAAGAGCACGGTGGGGAAGCTGGCTATACTGCTGAAGAAGATAATCTCGTGCACCTCAGCCCACCAGCACTGGAGAGTTAGACTGGAGATGGTGGAGCTGGCTGACCACCTGCTGGCCAGATGTAGTCAGTCACTGGGAGAGTGTGTAGGACTGCTACTAGAAGCACTCGTGGGAGCAATCAATGACGAGGAGCCCAGAGTCAGAGAGAGGTTTGATTTGATTGACGTTTTTATAAAGAAAAGGAACAAAATCCTAATTATTGGAAACAAAATGTTTACTGAAACTCCTATCCTTTCCTGTAGGTGTGAGGTTGCTCTCAGAGAGGTATCTCAGAGGAATAAGAGCTGCAGTAGCAATAGTAGCACCCAGACCTTCACCGATGTCTTGTCTGAAAATCTCCACTCTTTGGCCACCTCCCTACCCAGACTGATGAGGACCTCTGATGACCAGAAGAAGCTCTTTGTTCTCAATGTGTTTCTGGGCTACGTAAAAGTCTTAGGACCACTCGTCTCTGTGGTGCTCAACTCTGCTGCACATCTGGAGAGGATTTCCAAAGCCTTAATGCAGGTAATGTAACCACAAGGGTATCAGATTCAGTTACACTGCTTTTGCTGTTGTGTATTGTTGTCATTTATAGTTTCATTTATAATCCTTTTCCTTATGAAGACAAATCTGTTAGAACCATATCTGATGTACAAATGTACAATTTGGATTTTGTACTGTAATATATGTAATTTTTCAATTCAATTTAATTAAATTTTATTTATATAGCACCAAATCACAAGTCATCACAGTGCACTTTACAAGGTGTAGTCAAGACCTTACAGTATTGTAGACTGAAACCCACTGATTGCCAACAGAATATAAGCACTCACTGATAAGTATTCTTCTTATTGTTGGGCAAGACAAACACATTTCCGCTATTCCGCCAGAGAAGGCAGCCCTTAAAAAAACCATCATGAGAAAAAGTAATGTGTGTCATCATTCACAGTTAAAACTGTCAATATCATTGAGAAATCTGAATAAATATATGTACAGGAGTATTTCGAACGCAAACCATATACAGCATAAAAATGTATGACCTGTTAACAGACCAGAGTCTCCAAAGGTGTAAGCAGTATTCTGTTAGTTTTCATGAGACTGAGCACCCAATAGATCGTTTAAGATTTAAAGCCAAGTGCACTGCTACAGTATGAGGTTGTCCCTGTACCAGCCATCTCATTCAAAGTCTTGAGGACCATCAAGAGAAGCAAATATTTAATCCAGAAACCTAAGAAGAAGCCCAGTATTTCCATATCTTAATCCACTAATGCAGGGTATAATGTTTAATGGCTTAGTTTCCCATTTCATTAAGTGCCAAATTTTACTAGGTCCAGTGAAATTTGTATAAAAATAAAAAAGGCTGAATATAAGACTTCTGTTAAATAAGGTAAATATAATAACATTATTTCTGTGATATTTTTCCGTCATTAGTTAGTGCAGTTACACCAAACTGCCTACTTAAGCCTTAGATTCATCATATTATATAACAAATGTTCTGTTGTAGCTACTCAAAAAGAGTTTATTATATTTTTTCCATCTACCAAAGAGCAGTGATATCAGGGAGGAGTCTGCACAGAACCCACAGGATACTAAAAGTCAATACCCATCCCAGCCAGCCTGTTCACCCTGCTGCCATCCTGCAAGCGATACAGAAATATCCACTGCCATATCCCCAAACATTTAAGTAGTTTCTTTCCTCAGGCTGTCAGTTTACCAAATGATCCTCCCCACTCTGCCACAAATAAAAACTAAATATTTTTGTGACTAAATGATCTATTCATTTATTTATATTTTTTAGTGGCATAAAGGGATGTGTGCAATTTTGTTATACAACCATTTATTTAATACTCTTGAATATAAACCTGGTCATTACTATAACCTGGAGTAAAGTAAGTCACTTCAGGATTGTAACTCAAAATATAGTATTTAACTGAAACAGCAACAAAAATATGCATGCACAAAACACAGATTATATATAATGTTGTTTCTAACTGGTATCCATGGGTCAAATATAAAGTATCATTAACTGGTTAACTGGTATTTAATCTTTAGTTATAATTAAACTCTGCATCTCTCTCTCCCACAGTGTGTCTTTTGTCCTATCTCCCTCTGCTCTCTTCTGTTTCCCCTCACCCCCAACAGCAGATGGCTGCCCCTCCCTGAGCCTGGTTCTGCCGGAGGTTTCTTCCTGTTATAAGGGAGTTTTTCCTTCCCACTGTCGCCAAGTGCTTGTTCATAGGGGGTCATCTGATCGTTGGGGTTTTCTCTCTAATATTCTAGTGTCTTTACCCTACAATATAAAGCACCTCGAGGCGACTATTGTTGTGATTTGGTGTTATATAAATAAAATTAGATAGTATTTAACAAATATTGTCAATAACTTAATTGTAGAATATAACTTGTATTAATAGTATGTATTTTAATGGTTGAAAAGGGGCATTGAATGGTCTTGTCTTTGTTTTATAACAATAACAAATGTGACGGCGGCCCTCACACATTTGTCATCCTTACTATAAGAATACAGGACAACTTAGTTTTGGCAGTTTTGTCCTCATATGGAGTCTGCCTGCTTTGTGGTCCAGTCCTTAATCTTTAGACACTTCCTCCTAAAATCTTCTGAACATGTTGAAGAAACAACAAAAACTTCTGTGTGCCTTTACAGGTGCTAGAACTTGATGTGATGGATGTTCGCATTGTGGAGGAAAGGAGTTACTCTGCTGCCATGGAGATGAGCCCTGGTTCCCATGACTCCTGCACTGCGCACACGCAGAGGAAGCATTTTCTCTACTTCACGGATGAGAAGATCTTCTCTATGCTCATGGAGATCTGCCGGACATTAGGTATAAGTGCTGCTTGACTTATCATTATGCAGGCCTAACAGTAATTAATGCCTGTGTCTGTGTAATTTAAATGAATTTAAAGCAGTTATACTCTAAATAGTGAAGTTTTGCTAATGACAGCCTCTGATGCTGGTATAAACACTTGTGGGTTATAGCTGGCTCTATTTTGTGTCCCTGTATTTTATTCGACATTGTTCAGCTCTCTACGATAACATTTTCTTTCTTAAGGTTATTATGGCAACCTTTACCTGCTGACTGATCACCTCCTGGACTTGTACTGCCAGTCTTCAGTGTACAGAAAGCAGGCTGCTATGGTGTTAAATGAGGTAATCAGGGGTGCAGCAGGCATTGCCGTGGCAAAGCAGGGCCGGGGTTTGGAGAGTGAAGTACAGGGAAACTCTGCTACCCAGGAAGATATTAAATCTTCAGTGGTGTCTATCATTGAGGAATACACCAGCCTTAACAACTGGCACTTGATTACAGTCAGCAAGGAGACAGACAGAGACCGACAGGATCAGCAGGTGAGGATATTTCAGTCCTGGGGCCTCATTTATCAAGAATTTCCACGCACAGCATGTTATTTATTTATTTTATTTTGTCTGTAAGAAGTGCTCCTGACCAGGAATATACCGATTCACCCCTTATGGAGAAGATGCTTACAATGAAATGTACAAAATGCACATATAATCCAATCCTTACTGTTGGTACACAGATGCTTCTAAATAAAGGTTACCCATTGTAGTTGGTTTAGGCTAGTTTAACTAAAGAAAAGTAATATAAAAGGCACCCCCTCATCATTTTTAAAATAATGCAGACAAAGGCAGAGCTTGCCTTACTGGACAGAATGGAGAGCGCATTTTTAGGGGCTGCAGGGCCTTCTTGCAGACAGTGAGGAGCGATCAGTAGATTTTGCCTGGGCCAGTTGTAACTTTAGCTGTGCCAGCAGTCCGCTGCGGTGTTTTGCTGATCTGCAAGTGTGACAAACACGATGCAGCTCCAAAACAGGCAATAAAATCAAATAATTACTTTGTGGTGGCCTGGCCTCTCTTGTGCTTAGTGGAGATTCATTGGGGTACATATCACATCTGGGAGGACTGTCAGGGATTTTTCTTTCTTTTCAGCACAGACTCCACCTGTTGACAAACCAAGACGTTTTTTCTTTTTTAATAGTTCTTCAAAAAAAAGTGTCAAGTAAATATTTTCTGAAATTACTAGATACATTTCATATCAAGAAATGCGCTTATTCACTAGCAAACGATTAATTTGGCTCGGCAAAAAGACAAGAAGCAGCTGGAAACAGGTAGCCTAATTTATTTGGTGCTCCAGTGAACATATTGTCATCCAGTGTGATATTAGACCCAATGCTCAGTTTTTTATGTATTTAAATTTGCTTACAGTCAGATTCCTCCCCTCAAAACAACGTGCTCCAGGCTTTATTGGGAAACATACCCACATTCATTTTTGGACTGATCGCTGTTTTCTCAGCAGACTGAGCAGAAGGGAAAGCTGCTGCAGGGTTTGAACTAGCTGCTCTGAACTATCAAAGCTGGATTTTTGAGCGGGGAAATCATCTCAGGGCCTCTGCCAAACAACCTAAAAACTCTGGCAGCTCTCTGTTGGTTTTTAGATGAACTTGCAGTTTTGCTCTGTCAGCTAAAAAGTGTGACCATCCGGACAGACACCACCAAATGAAAAAGATTCCATGACCACAGATACACATTAGTCAGGAGGAATGTTTGGCCCCTATAGAGATACTATATTGTGGTTCTGCACACAAGTCGAATTAGTTACTTAAGTAAAACTGTGTACCCAGCCAAAGCATTAATCCTGTATTGACACTTTCAATCCTTGATACAGCAGGATCACAGTGAGTTACTGGTGGCTGGACATTACAAACATCACTACATTGTAAATATACAGTGCCATAAAAAAGTGTTTGCCCCCTTCCTCATTTCTTATTTGTCACACGTACATGTTTCAGATCATCAAACAAATTTTAATATCAGACAAAGATAACCTGAGTAAATACAAAATGCAGTTTTTAAATGATGATTTCATTTATTAAGGGAAAAAAGATATCCAAACAAACCTGACCCTATGTGAAAAAGTAATTGCCCCCTAAACCTAATAACTGGTTGTGCCACCCTTGGCAGCAACAACTGCAATCAAGCGTTTGTGATAACTGGCAATGAGTCTTTTACAGCACTGTGGAATTTTGGGCCCCACTTCTCCACATTGTTAAATCATGAATTAACTGGGATTTTTTGGAAAGCTGAGTTCAATTTCACTAGCCACACCCAGGTTTGTTTATTGCCAGACCTGCTGAAACAAGAAATCACTTAAATTTAACCTGCCTGACGAAGTGAAGTAGGTTAAAAGATCTCAAAAAGCAACACATCATGCCACGATCTAAAGAAACTCAAGAACAGCTGAGAAACAAAGTCATTGACATCGATCAGTCTGGAAAGGGTTACAAAGCCATTTCTAAGGCTTTGGGACTCCAGGGAACCACGGTGAGAGCCATTATCCACAAATGGAGAAAACTTGGAACAGTGGTGAACCTTCCCAGGAGTTGCCAGCCTACCAAAATTACTCCAAGAGCGCATTGACAACTCATCCAGGAGGTCACAAAAGAACCCAGATCAACATCTAAAGAACTGCAGGCATCAGGTGCTTCAGTTAAGGTCAGTGTTCATGATTCAACAATAAGAAAGAGACTGGGCAAAAATGGCATCCACACATATTGATGATCCCTAAGACGTTTGGGAAAATATTCTGTGGACTGATGAGACAAAAGCTGAACTTTCTGGAATGTTTGCATCCCATTACATCTGGCCTAAAACTAACACAGCATTTCA
>VUQI01016457.1:1948-13573 GCA_015106735.1 Paratilapia polleni
AACTTTTTCTTTTTCACAATGTGTCGGTAATGGATTCAAATGAAACCTTGATTATTTCAACTTCTCCTACTACAGCACACCATTAAAAACAGGTTAAATGTTTTAAAACATCCTAAATGTTGATTATATATTATGAAACTGGCTGCAGTCCAGAGCTATTATTACTACAAAGTTGCTAGAAAAATGTAGCACTGACTGCTTTTGGTTGTAATGGTCAATTGAAAGGGAAATAAGGGAAGGGATGTTTGTCCTCACAGCTTTCCTGTTGATAAGAAGAGGAGAATGGATTGAGAAAATGGATGAAGACCAAAAAAGGCCGACAGCTCTGCTCTGGGCCCTCTCACGATGCATTTATAAAAGAGCTCACAAATGGTGCTCTTTACAACAGCTGCTCTCATCTACCTTGTTTTTCTTAATGGAGCCAGTTTTAATGCTGTAGCACCTATCTCCAGTGTATCTGATGCCTGATGGGGAAAGTAAAAACTAGCAATTCAAACTCAGGATCTTCTTGTTGTGAGGCAACAGTGCTAACCACTGCACCACTGCTCCACTCTATACATTAAGAATTCACCACTGCAGTAAAACAAGTGGAACACGGCTTTTAATGGGTTCACTGGTTGATTGTTGATCTCAGGAGCGTTCACCTGGGCTTTGAAACAAGCACGGGGGTTGAAAGTTGGCTCTCAATAAAAAGCTGATGTATATATTTCAGTCAGAGGAAGAAAATAATTACACTACATAGCAGGACCTTACGGTGTATGGACCTACATTTATCAGTTCAAGTCAGCTGATAAGACTTTGTTAGGAAATTGCTACAAGTGGTTCATATTCAGATACACTATATTTGCATTCATGTGACAAGTTTAAGGAAAAGCCTTCGATGACTACTGTACAGGGATTCAGTGGCCCTAAACCCTACTGAGATTCCTGATGTAAGTTTTTCCTTTGTCACCTGTGGTTAGCTGAGACTAAGTTCCCTCACAGTGAGGTATCAGAGCATGATGGGCCTTTCTTTATATTATGTGTTCTGTTCCAGGATTTGACCCCCTTGAAGGAGTCAGTTTTAAGTAAGTCAAGTACCATTTGTCCTTTTTTGTGATTCCATGTGGAGTTTAAGCCTGACAACACAAAAGTCTTGTTACAAAGTCCTGTTAGTGCTGGAGTAGCTGGTTTAATCCGCTCCCATGTCTCTCCTGCTTAAGTTATTTTTTATCTAAAAGTGGGAAGGCTGCTTTCTGACTCAGATGTAGTAGGAGTTAAGATGATCACGAGGCTGACTGAGTCAGCAAAAGCCTCCTCTCATGTAGCTCTAGATGAGAAGGGGAAAGATAGTGAAAAGAAGTGGGATTAGGTAATAGTTTGTCATTAATTTCCAAAAAGGTCTTAGTTTGACAATATTGTGTGATGTTAATAGTAATAAAAACAAGAACTGTCTCCAGCCAGCTTTGCACACATAACGTTAGACATGAGGGTGCTGAATGCCTCCATCATCCATGCTCAATCATTGTTGCTATGTTGGGGATTCTTCTACTCCACACAGAGCCAAAAATGTCCTAAAAGGAAAATAAACCAATTTTCCTTTGGCTGCATCAGAACAGAGGTGGTGATGGCTCACGCCAGTTTGCTTCTGTATATTCACAGACCATAAGTCTTAAGTCAGTTGAAACAAGTCTAAGTTGAACTTCAAGGCAGTCAAGACTAGTCTCAAATCATTTCACTCACAAAGTAAAAAGTAGTCCAAATCTATTCTGATCATAAATTTACTGAAAACAAGTCCAAATTAAGTCCAAAGCTTGTTGAGAAAAGCTAAAGTTAGTCAAATGCTTAAGTGTCAAGTCAACTAAGACGTCAAGTCCATGTTAGGTATTAAGTCAGCTGAACCAAAGTCAAGTCTCTAGTCTTTCTGTGTCACAAGAGACCCAGTTCATTTTTTAAAAAAATTAAAAAAAAATAAGCCGCACCCATGCCCCCCAGGAGCCAGAGGCAGACAGACAGGCCCAGGAGACCCGGGCCATCCGCAGCCACCCAAGAGTACTGAGGACCCGAGGCCACACGTCCCAATGACAACCGTGCGTCCATCCCAGCAGGAGGAAGAGGGAGACCCCAGTCAAAGGGTAGGAGCCCCAGAGGGCCAGCGGCAACGGGCAGTCGACCCCGCCGGTGGCTGGTCACCCCAGCGCAAGCCGAGGACAGGGCCCCAGGGACCCAGGCGCCTGAGGACAGCGTGCTACCCAGCAGAGATCCGCCCCCCAGCGCAAAAGAGGCTTCAACCACCCAGGACCTTAACCCCCAAGGAGCCTCCAAACGCCCGTGGATACACTGGAGCAGTGATTACAGCCAAACAATCCAGAGTAAAGATTCTAAGTTTATTAACAAAAACCCTAACTGAGATCACAGTAGGAAATAAATAGTTCTACAGACATCAAGCCTCTTCTCATTTTACACTAAACTGTCTATGCAAGTAAAGCAGTTAAAGTCATTTTATGGGTGAAGTTTGACAGGTTGTGGAGAGGTGATGTGGTGCATCAGCACGAGTCCTTTTCCAGGTTCCATGGAATACTTTCAGCACACTGTGCTACAGTTCAGAATGGCTTCTTTGAACTATTCATGGGAACATCTCAGGATTCAGTGTTTGGAGTGAGAACAGTAAAGTGCATTTTCACCTGGCAGAGAAGCAGCAGCTGTTAGTGTGCTTATGATGTTCACACTGGGGTTTGGCGTTTCAATTTGTGATGGAATAACTAGTCAATCAAGCGACTGATATATTGGTCAGCCAGTATTGGCCTGTCGTAGATATATTGATATAAATGTATATATTCATCCAGCAGGGCTGCTTAGACTCTAATCTTTGCAATACTATTTTCTGCACAGTCTGCAGCATATGTACCAGAGCAGCATCACAACTTATCAGACACTGCAGAGTCAAGCAGTGTCTTACAAACAATACGTACTTTGTGAAACACATTGCTAGATACTTAATGAACAAAAACACCATCATTTTCACTTTTCAATGTGTATGTGTAAAGAATATCAGTTGATGCATTAGTAGTGACATTTTATACTCTCCAAAAATCCATAATCAGTTGGTCTTAACAAGTAATGTTCTAAAAGCTTTTGTCACATAGTTTCATGAAGTGTTGTAACCAGAGGGAAGGTATGCCCCCTGGCATCTCCAGTGGAAACATTAAAGTGATATACACATTCATAAGTCAAATATGATCAAATAATATCATGTATATGATTCTGAGTTTTGTAAACCAGTTACAGAACAATGTTTAAACTCTTTGCAGTGACACCCCTCAGGTAATACCTGACCTAATTATCTGACCCCTTGGCCATGTTTAATATAAGCAGCCAACACTGGGACAATGTATGCATTACAGAAAATAAGGAAAAGAATATATAGGTCCCCAATAATGTTAACACAGATGTAACAGATCAAAATGTCTGCAGTGAAAAGGTCTATTTGTTCAATAACAAATGGGTGGATGGACCTAAAACCAAGTATAATAATAATAAAACATAATGCTAGTTTTTGATGTATGTAACTGCAAATTTAATATTGGTTTGGTTTTAGTCCCAATGGCATGCTCATTAATCACTGCTGGATCAGGGCTTCCTGTAGAAAACTAATAATGAATGCATCTATATCAGTGTACTCGTTTTAACCTTGAAATATTTTGTTGTTGTTCATGTGATGTGTCATACAGATGAGTGAGTAGGAGCAACATGGTTTTATGTGTTAGCTTTAGTAGTCTTACTGCTTCCTTTTGGACTTGATGAAATGAGGGGAAGTCACAGTGTTAAGTAAGGCCTGCTCAATGCACCACATCACGAAATATCACAGGAGAAATGCAGTTAATCTGATGAACAAGTGGTCCTTCAGTCACAGTAGAACCACCCCTGGATAAATTAGACAAACAATACACACACACACACATACACCCATCCCAGCGCTTCATCAATGAAGCATACAGTAAATCACACCATGGCAATAATTAACATCGCCTCCTCCAGCCCATTTCTTTTCTATCTGTATGTGATACCACACACAACAGGCAGCCTTCATTTTCCCGCTCCTGCTGCTCCTCAGTATTGGTCAGTGGGGTTTGGCGGCCAGTGTTGTGTTATTGTGGAGAGTTGAAGTTGTAGGGGGGGGTGTTGGTAGGTGCAGCGCTGTCTGAAAGAAGTAGACCTGGAAGAAAAGAGGGGAGATTGAGTATCTGGTTCAGTTTAAAGGTATCCTGTCCACTATTCTGAGGTCCACGCAGCTCACCTACCTTACAGCCAACTGCTAGCAGAGCGTGCAAAACCACTATAGTCACCACTGTAGCCACCGCCGTCACCTTGGTGTCATCGCGGACAACGGGCCAGAAGGTGAGGACCAGAACTGAGCCAGAAATCACCATGGCGACCAGGATCAGTGTCCAACGCAGCCACTCATATGGTATGATCCACAAAACCTGGACAAGGGTTAACTTTTACTCAGTGATGTTTTTGCTTTGGTTTGGGTCAAACTCTGGTGGATTTGACCATTTCTTTTGGGTGGGGGGAAAGCTGCCAATCAAAAGGTTGATTCAAACTCCTTTAGACAAAAAATAACACTGCTGACTTCATTAATTCTCTTAAAATGATGGCACTCTGTCATTTAGACATAGATCATCTTTACTAATGTTTTTCACAATTTCTAATGTATGCACAACATTGTTACACATGTACAATCCCAATTCCCAAAAAAGTTGGGATGCTGTGTAAAATGTAAATAAAAAACAGAATGCAACGATTTGCAACTCTCATAAACCCATATTTTATTCACAGTAGAAAACAGAAAACATATCAGATTATTTAAACTGAGACACTTTACCATGTCATGGAAAATATTAGCTCAGTTTGAATTTGATGGCAGCAACACATCTCAAAAAAGCTGGGATGAAGGCAACAACAGGCTGGAAAATAAGTGGTATTAAAAGAAACAGCTGGAGGAACATTTTGCAACTAATTAGGTTAACTGGCAACAGGTCAGTAACATGATTGGGTATAAAAAGAGTATCTTAGAGAGGCAGTGTTTCTCAGAAGTAAAGATGTACCGAGGTTCACCATCTACAAATTGTGGAACAATTTCAGAATAATGTTCCTCAACGTAAAACTGCAAAGACTGTGAATATCTCATCATATATACAGTACATAATATCACCAAAAGATTCAGAAAATCTGGAGAAATCTCTGTACGCAAGGAACAATCAAAATCAATCAATACTGGATGCCTGTGAGCTTCGAGCTCTTAGGCGGTACTGCATTAAAAACAATTCTGTCATGGAAATCACTGCATGGGCTCAGGAACACTTCCAGAAATCATTGTCTGGGAACATAGTTCACCGTGCCATCCACAAATGTAGGTTAAAACTCCATCATGCAAAGAAGAAGCCATACGTGAACATGATCCAGAAATGCGCCATGTTCTCTGGGCCAAAGCTCATTGGACTGAGGCAAAGTGGAAAACTTTTCTGTGGTCAGACAAATCAACAAAAATTTTAAATTCTTTTTGGAAAACATGGACTAAAGAGGAGAGGGACCATCCAGCTTATTATCAGCAATCAGTTCAAAAGCCTGCATCTCTAATGGTATGAGGTAGTGCCTGTTTAAACATGTTTAAAAATGTTTTCTATGTTCTATTGTGGAAAAATTATGGGTTTATGAGATTTGCAAATCAGTGCATTCTGTTTTTATTTACATTTTTGACATCGTCCTAACTTCTTTGGAACTGGGGTTGTAAATGCCACGGGTAATACCTGGAAACATCATGAATGTACTCACAGAGGTGGGGATATAGATGAAGAGCGAGTAGCCATAGACACACACAGTCTCCAGGAAAGAATAGCCTCCAATCTGCCTCTCAGCCCCTTGCCTCCAGGTCAAAAAACCCCACAACCCAATCGGCACCAGCCAGGCATACGTGAAGATCACTACTGCAGCGATTGTCACTGAAAGCAAAGACAAACAGGATGGAGAAACCCTTCAGATTCAGTGTGCTACAGTAACACAGAGTCAAACTGAGACAATGTGCAGGACTAACCTCTGTGGAACTGTGGTCTGTAGTGATAGGCAGGGTCTCCTATCTTACTGAGGAAGGTGGACAGGTTCCCACTGATGGCTATGGAGAACACCAGTGTCACACAAATCCAGAAGGGACCTACACAAACGCACAGTTATATGAGCTTGAATGAGGACTCCCTCAGAGAACATTCGTTTTGTAACTTAGAGCCAGATTTACTAAGCGGGACAAATTAGTGCAAGACTGCAAACACAAAAAAGTGTAAAACTGTAAACTGTTTTGCGAGTGATCGTCTAACAATGTTCTAATTTATGAACAGCCAGTTAATTTCAACAATGGCCAGTGCAATCTGAAGACAACAAACTAGCACGCCTTAAATGCCTGATGAGGAAATGAGTAATCAACTAACCAAAATAACAGTGTAAGCATAGGTTTCTCTCTGCAAACAACATGGCAGTACAGATCAGTGAGAGGTAGCTGAAGGAAAATTGACATTCTGAAATAATGGTGAAGTCTTCGGTTTGAAACTGATGGAGACTGTACAGATCCTTGGAAGCTGGGGTAGCAGTTCTCTGGGTATATCTGACAGCTCAGGTGCAGAGTTAATAAAGGGATGCTTTATTAAAAACAAGTCTACCACATAAATCTGAAATCTTTATAGGATAGAGAATCTGTAGGATGAGTAGAACAAGAACACAAAACATCACATATGGTCAGTTTCTGACCAATCCACATGTTAATAAATTTGATGCTACTGTGCCACGTGCATAAATGAGCACATCAAGACTGCTTTTCCTGAATGGCATGTGATGCTGCAGGTATTTATTAAAGTCAAAGGAAAGAATCTTACTTACATTAGCCTGTGGGCAACAAACAGTTTCTGCTAAATCCTGAATTACATTTACTCCAAGATCCAGACAACATTCTGACAGGGTTCAGATCTGTTTGAATCACATTAATTAATTATTGTATTCAATAAAATGTGTAAGAGATAAAAAAAGATGGGCAGCATAGTGATGCGGTGGTTAGCACCATCGCCTCACAGCCACAGCAAGAAGGTCCTGGGTTCGAATCCACCATCTGGCCAGGGCCTTTCTGTGTGGAGTTTGCATGTTCTCCCCGTGTCTGCGTGGGTTCTCTCCAGTTACTCCCACTATCTCCCACAGTCCAAAGACATGCATGAGTTTAGGTTAATTGGTGATTCTAAATTGGCTGTAGGTGTGAATGTGAGCATGAACAGTTGTCTGTCTCTCTGTGTTAGCCCTGCGACAGACTGGCGACCTGTCCAGAGTGTACCCTGCCTTTTGCCCTATGGCAGCTGGGATAGACTCCAGCCCTTCGCGACCCTGAGCTGGATAAGCGGAAGAAAGTGGATGGATGGATGGATAAAAAAGATGAAATCGAATCTGTGATGTGGGAGAGCTCTGTGTGCACGCACTGCTGAGCAAAGACATACAGAGGCTTTTGTGCTCTCTGTAGTTTTTATTATGAACTGATCTCTGTGCAGAAATGTGTCTAAAACCCTAAACAACTACAAACCGCTAAGCTCACTGTGAAAAGTAACTTGGCTGCCTGTAATACATCCATGATGCTTTGTATTGGGAAATTATTCTCTTCTTCCTTCAGTATTAAGAACAATGTGTGGCTCAGTTCTAATCCCAAAATAACTGTCAATGCCTTTCTAATACTAAAAATTTAGTGCACCTCTTTAGTTTTTTTTTAACACTAAAAACTATTGTTTTGCATTGGTGCAAAACAATAGTATATCTAGCCCTTAATCTCCTAACTACCCATCATCACAACTCACCTTCAGGGTATTAGCCTGGTGTGACTTAAATTTCCCTTAACAAAAATCTGCTTACAACCTCGACTGCCCCTTTAAAGAATTAAGAAATAAAAAAAAAACTGTCTTCAGTTTGGACATTTTTTCTCCCTATGATTACAGTCATGTGAAAAACTAAGTGCACCCCATGATTCAATAGCTTGTAGAACCACCTTGAACCACAATAAGTTATTATTTTCTCTCTTACATTATCAGCCTCTCATATTGCTGTGGAGGAATTTTGGCCCACTCTTCTTTATAATCTATAGTGTTGATTCTTTTCTTTTTTAGCCACTGTGTTGTGGATTTGCTGCTGTGCTTGGGATCACTGTGTTGTTGCATGACACAATTTCAGCCAAGTTCTAGCTGTCAGATGGCCTCACATTTTGACTTTAGAATACTTTGGTATACAGAGGAGTTCATGGTTGACTCAATGACTGGTCCTGTGGCTGCAGAACAAGCCCAATCAGCTTAGTTAGCCACCACCATGCTTGACAGTTGGTATGAGGTGTTTGTGTTGATATGCTCTGTTTAGTTTTTGCCAAATATGGAACTGTGTATTATGGCCAAACATCTCCACTTTGGTCTCATCTGTCCAAAGGACATTGTTTCAAAACTCTCGTGGTTTGTTCAGATGCAACTTTGCATACTTAAGACAACCTGCCATGTTCTTTTTAGAGAGAAGCAGCTTTCTCCAGGCAACACTGTCCAAATAAGCCATACTTGTTTAGTTTTTTTATGATTGTACTGTCATGAACTTGAATATTTAACGTGCTAACTGAGGCCTATAAAATCTGAGATGTAGCTCTTGGGGTTTTTGCAGTTTCTCCGAGCATAGCATGGTCTGACCTTGGGGTGAATTTGCTGGGAAGTTTGTGGCATTGTCTTAACACACACCTGAATGCTCCAAACCAGCAAACTGACAAAACTTCTGCTTTTACAGAAGTTTTCACACTTGCTGATGATCAGTTAATCAAGTGCATTTGTTTAGCAGCACCTGGCTACTTATTCTCTTAATTCCTATGCAAGCAGTAAGGGTGTACTTTCACAGGACTGCACAGAGTCCTGTGGAAACTCTTTTTTACATTATTGTACATTGTCTCAGAATGAGTACCTGGAATTTCTCAGGAAAAATTTGGGGTTTTTAGCCTGTATAAACATTCTATGGCACTCCAAAACTAGAACCAGTTCAGTGCTTAAACTCAACTGGCACAGAAACGTGTACAGTGCACAGTTTTATATCCCAAATTACCTTACCCTTTTTATAGTAAAATATTATTTAATCATTGGTGTTAACAAGACTGCCTACAATACATTTTAATAATTAAAAATGTCTATTTCTACTTACCATACAGATCTGGGTTACTCCTAAGGTAGTGTTTGATGAAGTTTCTTCCAGGCAAGGGCATCACTGACCCCTTAACTCTGTCCAGCACCTGCATCATGATAGGGTCAAACAAAAGAACAATGCAGCCTAAAACTGACTGACAAATTACAATCATGGTTGCCAGGAGAGTTTGCCTGTAGACAGGCTGTGGCTGATACATGTCAGATCATACCTGCATTGTGTCCACGTTGAAGAAAGACTGATAGTACTCAAAGGTCCAGAAGCCACCACTTGGTTTCTGTCCTCCTAAGAGCTGGAAACACAGACATCTATTAGCTGATGGCCATGCAAATCAGAGACTCAACTTTTTTCTGTAGTCCACACAATGTTTTTACCTCTGAACTCTCTTCCTGCCCCTCCTCGTCCTCTGACAGGTCTAGCTTCACATCCTCTCCTGCTGCTGCTGTTGTGCTGGGGGTGTTTGAGGTCGACAAACTGAGAGTAGAGGCACCGGGGTCTGCAGACAGCAGCTCTGCTGCTTCCTCAAACTCTACAGATACACAGGGGGAATGGCAGCCGATTAGTTCAGCTCTTCTAATGGCCACTTGAGACTGACTCCAAAGGAGAGTCAGTTCCTATAGACTCCAATGTTAAAACGTCCAGTTTTATGGCATTAAAAGCATATTTACAACCTGGCACAGAAAAAGCTATCATGGTCTCTATGGACAGAAATTCAAGTCACTGAATTGGACCTCTACACCATATTTGTGCTGCTGGTACCTTTTGGAGCATTTTAATGGAATTATCAGACAAAGAGTATGGCTTGCTGTGTGGTACAGACTGTTCAAGAAGTTAGTCTGTTACTTAACACTAATTAGCAGATATGTGTGTTTCTCCGGGGGCAGACACACATATCTATACTCTCCTTTTTTGCCTCACCCAGACCGGGTCGAGGCAGATGGCTGCCCCTCCCTGAGCCTGGTTCTGCCTGGTTCTGCTGGAAGTTTCTTCCTGTTAAAAGGGGAGTTTTTTCTTCTCACCATTCCCTAGTGCTTTCTCATAGGGGGTCATCTATTTGTTGGGGTTTTCTCTCTAATATTGTAGTTTGTATTGATTTGCAGTGACCCTTCCCTCTAAGGGGACACCAAACATGCCAGCAAAATGCTTCCCACAGCATAACAAAGCCACTCATTTTAGGGGTCAAAGGTTCATGTTTTTCATTTAATTAATCACCAATCTGTAGGTGTCACCACTGAGGTTCTGAGCACCAAGTCTCTAGGCAGGAGATGAAGGCTTACTGCTTCAGGAAAAGGTTCCTTCACCATCACTGCTGTGTGCTCAGAAGCTGCAGTTTAAACTGCACCTGTATCGTAGTGCTTTAATTGTTAGCAAAGGTCACAGTGTCTGTTTAGACTTTTTAAAGTATTGCTGCAAGATGCTTCCATGCCTCACTTCACTTTATTCAAGAGTGGTGTCATCCTGTCTCACAGCTATGTAGACTGTTTTTAAAAGTTTTACAACACAAACTTTATTGAAGAAAATGAATATAAAAGCAGTAAGGGGAGGTACTGGCACATCATAAAGGTCTTTCAATACCCATGCTACCATGCTATTTAGTAGGCCCAAGTGCATAGCATGTCAAATGCTATATGCTATATAGCAACAGGATATCCAGTTGAATCTGCTCACATTATGCAGAATGCAAGCACTCTGAGGATTGGTTTTTCCAGCAGGACAATGCTCCATGCCACACAGCTAGGTCGATCAAGGTGTGGATGAAGGACCACCAGATCAAGACCTTGTCATGGCCAGCCCAATCTCCAGACCTGAACCCCACTGAAAACCTCTGGAATGTGATCAAGAGGAAGATGGATGGTCACAAGCCATCAAACAAAGCTGAGCTGCTTGAATTCTTGCACCAGACGCATGAAAGCTGTGACTGCAAATCAGGGTTATTCCACCAAATATTGATTTCTGAACACTTCCTAAGTTAAACATTTGTAATGTGTTGTTTAAAAATGAATATGAACTTGTTTTTTTTTTTTGCATTATTTGAGGTCTGAAAACACTGGACCTTTTTTGGTATTTTGACCAATTTTCATTTTCTGCAAATAAATGCTCTAAATAAAAATATTTGTATTTGGAATTTGGGAGTTATGTTGTCAGTAGTTTATAGAATAAAACAAAAGTGTTAATTTTACTCAAATATATACCTATAAATAGTAAAATCAGAGAAACTGATAATTTTGCAGTGATCTCTTAATTTATTCCGGAGCTGTAGAGTAAAATAAATAAGAAAATTAAGTGCTGTAAAAACAATACAAAAACAAGCTATAGAATAAATTAAATCAGTAAAAGTATCAACACAAATCCTGGTTAAACCAAAAGGTTTTTAACTGTTTTTTTTTTTTTTTAAAGAAGTCC
>VUQI01016464.1:18496-28557 GCA_015106735.1 Paratilapia polleni
TCTGTGCTGGCACAAATGTGTCCATTAATAATGACATGTGCATTTTCATTTTAACTAACACATAGTTTGATAATAAGATATGATTATTTTTGTAGTCCAGGTACATTTGGATTTCTATGAACTTAAATTTAGAGTGGAGTCAGAAAGTATTCAGACCCCCTTCATGCAAATTGTAGTGCAAATATATATATATATATATATATATTGTTTTTTTTCAAATTTATAAAAAATCCTAAACCTGAAATCTCTCGAGTAGAAGTGTATTTTGCAGCAATTACCATTTTGAAGTCTTCAGCGGTGGGCCTCGACAAGTTTTGCACACCTGGATTTGGGGCTGGTAGTTCCCATCGTATTGGGAACTACATTTTCAGGCTGGGACAAATTTTCCTTCAAATTATTACTGTCCACATCTTCAAAATAAAATATATTTCAAAATTCTTAATTGATGTGAAATAGATTTATGTCTTTCTCTGTAATACTTTCCTAACTGCAGGCTAAGTGTCAATCCAGTGTAAATATCTTGGGCAGGTGTACCATGAGCCAAAAATCCATTGTCAGCCCAGTGCATATAGGCTGTGTTACTCTATGCTTCTGCTCCCAACTGTGTGTCTGGAGGAGATAATGAAGCTGAATCAGTCCAATCACCAAATGCAATAAATGTCCTGACAGAAAAAAAAAGAGAAAATTTAACTACATAAGAATGCAAACAACAAAGACATTTTTTGCATATATATATACTGTATACAGTTTTTGTCTATGTCTGCCTATAGCTTATATTTTATATATATATGACACGTATACAAAACCTAGTGTGCTTTAAACCCTGAGAGTATATCAATAACACTGTATCATTTACATTTAAACATCAAGCAAAATTATTTTATGCCAATAATAGAATTTAAATATGAAATCTGAAAAAGGCACAGTAAATAAGTTGTGTAAGATAGAATAATTAACAATTTCATTCATTTCTTACTGTAGAAAATGGGGTATGAATGATGGGACATGTTTTTGGTTCCAAACATTTTAGAAGACTGGAGAAAATGTTACTATTTAACATATGTATAATCTTTTGTAATTTCCAAAGCCTGCAGATTTGATCTTAATTTTAACAAAAAGCAACAAAAGAAAAAAGAAAAACCTGAGTCTATATGGCTTGTTGTTTTAGATAAACACTCAAGTCATCTCTACATAGCAGACTGCAAAACAGGGCAAGGGTCAAATGCCAAAATGCCAAATAACAGCAAATAAACTTGAGCAGAGTGCTCAGATATTATGTAAGCACTCTCAAAATACCGACCGGAAAAATCTAGTAAGATTCCACAGTTTTTACAGTCAATGTTAAAGATGATAATCAAGGAGGAGTTAAGTGTGCAACAGTAATGAATAGTAAAGCTTGTGTTTGAGATGTATTTGCCAGTTTAAATGAATAAATCACAATGCCAGTGCCAGACATACAACTATGGAAATATTTGGCTCCTGCTTTGTGAAACAAAATGGCTTCTCCTTTTCCTCACAGTAAATACAGAAAAGAAACCTCAAAACAAAACAGTCGAGAGGATAACCATTGATCCCCATCTAAGCCACGCTCAATCACACTTAAACGGGGCGGCTCTTCCTACCAGAGGAACCAGAACAAACCTTTAAGTCGACAGCTAATGCCCGGTTTAGTCCTCTCCCTCTCTCAGACTCTCTTTTTCTTTTCCTCCTCAAAACTGCCATGCTACAACTTAATACCAGACGAGCTCACGCTGGGTGGCTGGGTGGTGCTATCAAGGCCCGACTACACACAGTCAGCCTTTGCCTTTGCTTTCCATTTTGTTGTCGCTATTCTTCATCTCACCCCCTCCAATTTCTATTTTGTGGGTCACTGAACCCTGGGACAAAGTGTGTCTGCCCCACCTCCTGATCCTTGGTCGCCAACACTCAGACCACCACGCCACACATAACGCTGGAAGATGACATTTCCTCACCCCCGAGACACCCCCCTCCTTCATCTCCCCTAATCCAATCAGCAAGGCCTGAGTTTTTCTAATATACTGGCAGTCTCATACTCTGACTTTATCCCTGCAGCTGTGCCGGACCGCTCATTGGCAAGATTAGGGCCTCTGCAGCTCCTCTGATCATGTATTTCAATATGAATGGGACCAATAAGGGGGTGGATTATGTCTTAGTTACTTTAGAAATCCAAGGCCCCTCTTTGATGCCCCCGGGTTTGAACGGCAGTGGCAGAATCGCGCCTGGTCTGCATGGCGTGGCTGCAACGCCACCTGGCAGTCAAATGTTTGCTCATATGTGCTCATTAAACAACACCACACTGGCACTGTGGGTACTGACTGTGGGCCCGATGGCGAGCTTTGGCCGCAACCAGATGGCACCATCACCAGTATGCCAGGTGGGGTTCGTTGTTACCACTCGTGAGATGCCTTGTGGACGAAGGACGGGGGAGTTTTGGGAGGTATTGGAGGAAGAGGAACGTGTTGCCAAGTAGGAACAGAGTAAACAAACACACATTCTACGCTATTACATACACTCATTTTCCTTCTCTGTCTTGATCACTGCTACTTTTCTAAATACACTGAATATTTAAAATATAAACACTTCATAAATTTAAATGTGTACTTAATGCTGAGTTCTCTAACTGCATTAATAATCACCTGTATGTATAGGGGCAACTACATTTGCCTCCAAACAGTACAAACACACATTCATACTCTACGGTGTCTTGAGATCAGGCCCCACCATGGCAAAGCCACTAAGGGGGGTTTTCATTAGTTGGTGAGGCCTGTGTCTTCATCTCAGCTAGCCCTCCTGCCCTTGTGTCTTGGGGCCCTTTGTGTGTGAAGTGCTAGAGGTGATTAATATTTGTTTTCCCTCCTCAGTGGGAGAGGAAAACCCAACCAATCCACTGTGACCCCTTCTTAATCCCCAGCAGGTTGAACCAGTATCCCCGTTTTCTTCATCTTCTTTTGGGCTTTACCTTGGAGGGTGCCTACCCCATACTAACATCTGGGGATCACTCAGGACCCATACTACTCAGTGCTCATGTAAAGTTCAGAGCTGAGCCATGATGACAAGTTTCTTTACGAGGTTCAGTGAGTTTTTATTTGCCGTGTCCTTGTTCTTTTTATACTTATAAATAATGCTCCTAAGACAGGTGACATCAACTTTGTTATTTACTCCAAACAAACCAGGCTGGGTAAGGTTTGATCAACTTGCACATTTCTTGCTTCATGCAGCAGGAACCTTATTTTGATATTTCCTAAAATAAATGATGCAAAGTAAGTTCAAAAACAGGTTTGTATTTTTGTTGAACAACTACTGACTTGCCCTCTGTAATGATAACCCACAGCTCCCCAAGTAGTTTGGATAGTTTAGACAGGTGAAGGAAGTATCTTCCTTATAGAAAAAAGGAGGATATCCTGAATGAATTCTGCCAAGATGGCAAGTTTGAGGGGTTTTGAGGCTTTGTTGAGGCCTGTGGAGGGGGTGTCTTGAAGGATTGAGTGGCTTGCGGGGTCTATTGAGGACTTGATCCTGTTGACAGATATACTGCTCCCTTTGTGACCACATGGCTGTGATGGAAATGGCAGGTGCAGTATGGGTAGCTGATGGAAAAAAAAAAAATCCTTCCAGCGTTGTGTTTCAGCGGTTGTAAAAACACAGCTGTTTTCAGCTTTCTGAACTGGCTGCGTGCTCGGTTTCCAATTCTCTCCAGCTCCTTGTTGCCTTGTTGGCGTAGTCACTAAACTCGCAAACACAGTCTTATGGTCTTAGCTCTTTATAAGAGCTTTAGTTGGAAAAATGTACACATCAGTATTAACGATCAACACTGCTGGATGAAAGCTCTGGCAATTGGCAATTGGCAACTGGCAACTGGCTCAAAAACCTGCCTCAGAGTAATTGATATTAATGGGAAACTACTCGTCTATTTAGCACATACACATATTAACACAGACAACAATTCAGTCATAAGAGAGAATTTATATTTCAAATCAGAAGATCTGAAAATTATACTGCAAATATAGTTAATACATAAATGACAAAACAACCTTAAAGTATTATTAACAAAGCAAAAACAATATGACTATTTTAGAATTGACATTAATAGATAACACTTAAACATAATACTTGCTTTTTATGTAAAAAAACATCAGATTTTTTATACATCAATTTAACATTTTAGGTAAATTTCACAGCTGTCAAAAGAAAAACATTTGATTGTTTTTTAAATCACCAAATTACAAAGAGCAAGCCATGGGGGGAAAAAAAGCATTATAGTCAATTAAAATTATAACTGATAACTTTGGGGGTCAGGTGGAGTAATAACAAACTGGCTGTTTTCTTTCTATTTTTTTTATTTTTTATTTTAGTCTATTATTGTCAGAACTTAATTATTTAATTATATCTTTAAAAAGCAAATTACAAAGTGGTTAACTACGGAACTAAATATATACATGTAATTGAAAAATTTATTTTTAATTTCATTAGAAATTTTGCATTGTGGACATCAGAATGCAATATATGAA
Source organism: Paratilapia polleni (assembly GCA_015106735.1). Taxonomy (NCBI): domain Eukaryota; kingdom Metazoa; phylum Chordata; class Actinopteri; order Cichliformes; family Cichlidae; genus Paratilapia; species Paratilapia polleni. Next base: position 23,026 of record VUQI01016464.1, read on the forward strand.
ATTATGATCTGACCAAACCACCCTGTCATATTGATGTGCACAAAGTCAAATAAAATATTTGTGTACAGCCAACTGTAATTTGTGAATTCCTTTTCCCACTATGCTGTTATTTTATTGAAACATGAGAACAAATTCTTAATGCTTCTAAAAATGCTGTATATTTATGTATATACATTTTGTAAGTTCCCTTTTTAAAAAAAAATTAAAATGGCCCAGTCAGCTTTGTGTGGGAGTGTATTCAGTGCAAAAAGCAAAGCTTTTAGCACTGTATGAAGTTGTCTAATGAGTGGCGCCAAGTATCACTACTCCTCCACAAATTACTTTTCTCTGCTTCTAGTCTTCCCTCCTCCAGTTTTTTGCCCCTTTTTTCTCCATGTCAACACCTCCAGGCACTCCCATCTCTGTGGACAAGCCCTCAAACATTTCAATGCATTTCTATCAGATGTCATACACTTTACAGTCGGTAAATGAGTAGAAATTTGACCATGGTGTTTTTTAAGGGACACAGATTATATAGTTTTCAGTGTGAATGCAGTTCTAGAGATCGTGGAAGAACTTGGACAGACGTAACTAGATAGGAACATTTGATGCGGTCTTACAAAAATGTGATCTTTTTTTTTTTTTTTTTTAATTTACTTGCAAGACTAATGGAGATAAACAAGTGTACAAGAGTAAGTGAGACTGTGATACATGGTGTGTTTCAGTGACACTCCTTAAAATGTTCCACTGGCCACCAGCGCCTGAGTCTTTGAGAAAAATACTGTTTTTCTTGTCATGTTTAACAAATCAAGTCGAATATTCTTAAAAGCATCATGAAGAAAATGTGAACAAAGAATAATAATACAGATTAGAAAAAGGGTTCATTTTTTTTTATAAAAATATTCAAAAACTTTGTTTCAAATTTTGTTTTATTTCAGGATTTCAAAATAAACAATAACAGGAAGTTGCAGAAAAAAATGTTTTTAACATTGAACTGAATTTGACTTGCAAGAACTTGAACTAAATTTTATTATCCAAAGATATGATGTATTTAAAAGGTAAATGACACTGTTCAAAATATCTTAACTGAATTGACCGAATAGAGTTTTCTCTCTGAAGATCTATGACAAGGCGCACAATAGAATAAAGTTAAAATTTTCAGTGACCAGCATAACAGCACCAGCATGCTAGGGGAGACTGATGGTGAAGCCCTGATTTATGCCACCATAGTCAGAGCTGTCACTTTTCAGTTTCCGAACATGAAGCAATCGTACCTGCTCATCGCTCTGGGGTTTAACTGATGAATGACACTGTAGTGTGCTGTGGCTCACTACGGGGCCATTTGTGGGGAGATAAGAGAGACTTCCTGGATTAAGGAGGTAGTTGAGGTACATCTCCAGAGAGCCTGTTTGTTTGGGTAAGATAGCTCCTTCATTACTGCAAAACTGTGGGAGGCTGGGAAGCCAACCTGTCTCAGAGATAGCACGGGACTGCTGCCAAAATGTACTTAACCAGACTGAAAATGCAACCCACTTACCTTCAATGCCTCTGATTTATTATCATGAACCCTGCACTGGACATAATGCAGTTTGCAGCATTGAAATTAAGTAAATGCAAATATCCTCACAAAATATATAGCATGTTCCACCTTATATGGTGTGGAACTAAACACTACATAACAATTATATAGTGTTTATGAGCAATTATGAGAATTGCTTTGTGGGTGGGCCAGCATGACCTGGCAAGTGAATGAGTCTTGACATTAAAATAAATGAACTTCTGATGTCAGTGTCATTTTGAAAAACCCAAGCTGACCATCGTGCTAGCCTACAGGATTACACTCATGCAGACTTACACACTTGTCTTAGAAAGAAAAAACACAAAATACGAAAGAAAACACTAAGGCTAAAACAGTGAGCTGTGCAATGTTTGTACAGCACATTCTTTGCCAATTTTGGTATTTTAGACAAAATGAGTAATATATGTAGTCACTTGTTGTTATCTTTTCCTTTGTTAAATGTTTTTATTGCATATTTCATCATAATTGTGCTTAACCACAGTACAGCTGCACAGATTTAGAGAAGGGACTACAACTTAGTATCTTAAACTCTTCTAAAATTGCAGCTAATTATTTTCATTTTAAATTTTTAGATGAATTATTTCAAAATGCTATGTCTATTAAATAATGGCCAGAAATCTGAAGTACTCCCTGTCCCAAAAATGAAAAAAATGAAAAACAAAACAAAACAAAACAAAACAAAACAAAACAAAACAAAACAAAACAAAACAAAACAACAAACAAATAAAAAAGATAACTTATCATTTTGTTTAATAGCTTATTAAATAATCAAAATCTTTCCACACTGTTTAATTAATTTACCAGTTATCAAATGCATTGTCAATTAACATTCTGTCAACTAATCTACTGATGGCATTTCTTTGGTGATAGGGTACTGATGAACTCCGCCTTCAGTCATAAATTTTCTCTTCCAGTCAGTTCTAAAATCCTAAACCTACACTTACACAAGGAAAATTTAGATCTAATTTAAGTTAAATTAAAACAGCTCTATCTTGCGTTTTTGTGGAAAAACAGAATGTTTATGGTCAGAAACTGAAAATGTAATTCATCAACATACAATATCTCCCAAAAAAGTGACACCAAAGACAATTGAAATTATTCACAAAGAAAGTCTTTCAAATGACAACACATATTGTTTTTACAAAAACAGTTAGTTGAGATACATCTCCAGATGTACCACGCAGCACTTTGTTATAAGCTGGAAAAATAAGGGTCTTGGTTAAATGTTTAAGAAATCACAATCTTTCTTTGGCCTTAACCAACATGCCTTTGTCTCCACATACAGGACTTGGGACATGATCCTGTCTTTTTTAAGTTCTTCTTTTAATCGTTAAAAAAACCATAGCCCTTCATTTCGAGACAGAACATATTTGAGGCTCATGCTTAAAGTAATGTTGAAATCAACAGGTGAATATCTATTAAATCTGAGCCTAATAGAAAAAATTCATATGCATGCATAATGATTTGTTCTATGCTGGTGTGCTGATGTACAGCAGTGCTGTGTGAGGCCTCATGCTGCCCCAGTGGCGGTGAAGGGGGAATTAGTTGTAGTGTTGTCTGAGTCCCTGTTAATCCTCAGCTGATTAGTGGAATTCTCATCAAGGCTCCTTGAGAGACAGAGTAAGCAAGAAAGAGTGTGGAAGAGAGACAAGGGGAGAAAAAACAAGAAAAAGAGAAGAGTGGGAGGGGGAAAAATGAGATTTTAGAGTTAGTGACCCCCCCCCCATCTTCCTAGTTTTCCTTTAGCCAGTCACCCCCTACCATGGACCACAGGCTTGCATCTCCTGTGACCAATAAGATCCCAGGCTCTCAGGTCACCTGGCTCACCAGACTAATCCTGAATTGGCCTTGTAGATTAGCACTTTCCCACTCACAGCCACTCTAGCCCAAGCCCTGGCAAATCCCGAGGTAAATGTCGGAGCTTCCGGTAAGTGGGTGAGCATGACGTTGTGCAGTGGATTAAGGAGAATAGGATAATATTTACAAGCCTATCGCCAGCAGTGATAAGGCTGAGGATAAACATTAATGGTTCATCTTCTGCCTCTTTTTTCTCTTTCTTTTGCCAAGGCAAATGGTTAAATCTGTGGATTCCTGTGTGTAGCCCCTTATATTGATGAGCTAAATTAGTCAGCTGTGAAATAATTAAATGTAACAAAGACGGTAATGATAGAAGCTGAGAGTGGGTTTGTGTATCAAGAAGAATTTGACACTTGGACCAGTCTTTTTTTGGGTCACATCTTTGCAGCATTATTATGGCTGTGGGCAAATTCAAAGAGAGGCAGTTTCATATTTGTTCATGGAAAGTGAAATACAGGCAATTTAGATGCTAAAAAACCTCAAGCTTTTACATTAACAGGCTATAAACTGAGCAATTATTGCAAACATTGCATGTTGAAAAAACTATCAGTGACCCTACTCATAAATAAGAATGCACAAAATCATGTTTTTGTTGATAAGTGTGTCTTCAGCACTTGCTTTAGCTGTTTTCAATCCATCTTTCAGTTGCAGGATTTCTGCAATTTTATGCATTTTATTCAATACTGGACAAAAATCATTTAGTTCATGTTAAAGTTGCTGTGCTGTAATGGAGATACCATCAGTCTGATCATGTCAGACCAAATAGTAGATAATTATGTTTTGATTATGATTGAGTATTTATTATCTGAACTTAAATATGTATTTCAATTGCATACTGTACATATTACACCTAATTTGTGTGTTCTAAATACATATTAAAGCTCATCATACACTTATGTATTTTCAGTTCAATTCAGTTTTATTTATATAGTGCCAGTTCACAACAGTCACCCAAAGGCACTTTATGTGTGTATATTTACTTCCCAGTTCTCAGGGTTCAGCATAAAATATACTTTTTGTTGGATTTGTTCTCATGTAAGTTCTATTAAAATGTTTAAAATGTACACTGACAATCAGATGACTGTAGCATACTTTATTTTAAAATTAAAATTAAAATTACACAACTGCACTTCTGATCAATAGGAAACATGGACTAAACTGTCTCAAGGACAACAAGCTGTCAACTTGTCCCACTCAGCCTCCATTGAAGGAGAAAGGGGAGCTAAGACTCTAAAACCATTAAACATGTTTAAGCAATTTATTTGCAATAAAGAGGCCAATTTTTCCTGAATCCACCCTAAATTAAAATGAGTAAAATCCTCTCAGTACACAATAGCTGATAGTTCATATCCGTCCATGGCTGTGCCTTTCATATTATCACAGCACATGATGGACTTTTCTCTCTACTGTAGATGGCACTGTTAACCTTGACTTGTACTTGGTTGGGCTCTCAGTGTTAAGGCAGTCAAGTGGCGCTGAAGCAGCTAGTGTCTGCTCCTCATTACCATTCTCAGCCCCAGGGTGAAATTAATTAAAGTGGGGAATAATATTAATAATAATAACAAAGATTATCTTTGTCATCACAGTTATGCTAAGAACAGTATGGAATTCTGAGGCCAGCCAGCGGCTGAAATAAATACCATCCAGCTTTCATCTTTAAACTGTAGGTACAGGGCTGTTTCTTTTTTTTTCATCCTCTTGTGTTTTTCAGGGAAGTGGAGTATTAGTGGTGGCGGTGGGAGGTGGGGGGAGTTTAGGATAGGAAAGTTCAGGGTTAGGACCAGAGTGAAGGCAAGTGTGTTATTGTAACAGAGCTTATGAGGGAGTCAAGAGGAGGGCAGTGTGCCGATCGCACGCTAGGCTGCATGATTCACAGAAGAGGCCTGATCACAAACCCTGTGGACCCCCACCACACCCCCTGGCCTCTCTTCCTCTGCTTCTGAAATCCCCACCGTCAGCTTGCATTATGGGACTAATACCAAAGTTATGGTGACTCACCTCACATCACCTCGCATGTGGGCGATTTCCATCCATGTGGGGTTAACTGGCACTCTAATGTGTGGATAATGTCAATATAGACTAGACAGTATCATTTATACTGTTGTTTTTTTTACTTT
>VUQI01016473.1:7154-20079 GCA_015106735.1 Paratilapia polleni
AGGGGAGGAGAAGAAGAGGGGGGGGGGGGAGGGGGGGGGGGGGGGGGGAGGGGGGGGGGGGGGGGGGGGAGAGAATGAGGGAAACAAAGACCTCACAGTGTTAAGAGTGCTGCTGGGCATCCTCAGAGGAAAACAGAGCAGACTCCTTTGTAGTTGGAGAGGAAGCTTCAGGTCCTCATGGATGTGTGCATTAGCTGGTCCTTGAATTAGTGGCTCCCAAAGGTCCCTCTTTCTCTCTCTGTACCCCAAATCTATCACTTTCTCCATCTTTCCAGCTCTGTAAAGCCATCTATTTCCATCAGTTTATCTCTCTGGCTCTTCACCTTTCTCTATATCTGTCCATCTCCACCTCTTCCACTCTTTAAATTTCTCTTCCTCAATCTCCCACACGAACTTTATCTCTCTTTCACACACACATAGAATAAACACCAAAATAGAAACATTCGCTCACACACAGTAATGCACAAGTTACACAAGCATATGCGCGCGCACACACAAACACACACACACACACACACACACAGGGAAACACAACATGTTGGGTTTTTTTTTTTCTTTCTTTCTTTCTTTCTTTCTTTCGTTCTCTTTCTCTCCCTACGAGGATTATATTCCCCATCTTCCTCTTCGCTTTTCATTTGGTGGGGTTGAAACTCTAATGCTCTAATATGCAAACCAAGCTTTACTTTATTAAAAAAAAAAGTTTCTCTTGTGGGTGTTTCATTCAGGTGTTGGGGGATAATGCCTGTATAAAAAGATACTTTTAACACTGTTTGCATAAGGAGCTCTACTCTTTTGGTGTTCATGTTTTGTTTTGTTTTCAAATACACACGATAAGCATAACTGTGGAAGTGTTCAAGCCAAGTGCCAGCCATTTAATAAAAGGAGATCACTTAAATTCTCTTAACACTGACAGTAAGGTACGCCGTCCGACTGTCTTTAGTCTTGGAACGTTGGATTTTTTTTTTGGTCAGTCCAACACATTATCAGACCAATATCAACACTGTGTGTGAGGTTAATGAGGTTATCAATCATCTATTTGTAACAGTTAGTTGGAGTTTGAGTGGGCAGCGCTGAGAAAGTAGGAGCAAGATGTGAACTTCTCCCTCAAGGTCACTTTATTAAACTTTTACACAACATCATCTTTCACCTGTACCACTGTATAGTGTATCATATATATATATATATATATATATATATATATATATATATATATATATATATATATATATATATATATATAACATTTTAAAAGATAAATACAAAGAAGGAGAAATACACAAAATACAACAAACTGTTTGTAAGACTCTAGGACAACTAAATCATTACAAACCCCAAGTGTGCAGCATCTCTACTGAACACTGTTCAGCTGATCTAAAGATCTGGCAGTGGTCCACAACCTGTTCAGCATCACTCCACAGCGATACAGAAAAGCAAAAGACATTCTGAAAGATGCTCTCCTTTGCTACATTTCCAATCAATCTGCCTGGCAGCTCCTCTGTTCACAGTTAAGCAGCTGTTAAATTGTTTTGCTTAATTTATATCTGAAGGCTCTCGTTACACGGCTCTCCCTAAAAAGCTCTCTTGACACCCATGTCGAAGGGTTAAGATTTTTGATTTTCATCAGTGAGTCGTGTTCCCTCTCTCCTTCCCCCACCACCCAGCTCTTGCATTTGGCCTCCTCTCTCTGCTGAACCTATAGCTGATATCTTTCAATCAAGAGCTCTCCTGTCCTTGCAATCACAGTGTCATTGTTCATCTCATGTTGTGGAAAGCTCTTTTGACAGAGCGCTGTGATGAATCACCTGGCTAAGGCTTTTGGAAAGGAGGCCCTCAGATCCCATCGCCCTCTTTTTCATAGGAAAAAAAACAACACTCAATTCATTTCTCCTGCTCTTTCATGTCTCCTGTTGCTTTTTTCATTTCATACACAGTGTTTTAAAAGTTATTCACTGCAAACCCTCCTCTTTTCTTCTCACTGGGCTTCGCAAAGCAAATATCTGGCGGGTTTAGTTCATAAAAGAAGCGCTTTTACTTGCTTAAGGTGCTGACGGCAAGGCACACTCTGTTATGTTGGAGGCTTAAAAAAACAAAACTTTGCAGGGTAAGTCTCAGCCGCCAAATTAAGTGGCAGAGGTTTCTAATTCTTCTCTGCTCACCCCGTGGAAAAATGAATCCACTCACTCTTTTGTCCAGTAAGCCGTAGCTGTGTAGAGAAACTCGTGCTCCTTTTTTAAGTTTGTCATGAAATTCTGCTGGGTTGTTTTTCCTCTTATATCAACTCCTAAAAGTGAAAAGAGGGACAAATATAAACTTGCAGGAGGAGCATGTGAGCACACGATCAGGTCCAGGGTGAGTGTTTTCAAAAGGCTGAACACATCATAGAAGAAACCGACTGTGGGAGAAGTGCAAATGACACTCCCTCCAACAAGGCAATAAAGTGATTTAGAGCACCTGTGGTTTCACAGCACAGTGTGCTTCGAAAGCCTGTAACAGGCTGAAAATGAAAACAGTTACACATGTGCAACATATATCAGTATTTTAATGATGTCGAGCAGTGGATTAGCAGGCGCATTTTCCAGTGATTACAAAACATGTATTTAGGATTGTTACCTGTTGAAGTTCTATCAGAGAGGGGTTGGGTAAAGGTGAGGGATGTCATGCATGGCTGCCAAAGGAAATTTATAGATCCAGACACATTGTACCTCCCAGCTGTGCAGCCCTTACTCCGCCCAGTGCTCCAAATGCAGACATCCCTGAGTGACAGGATACAAAGTCTGAACTGGCATCCAAAAGTTTACCCTTAACCAAACACTTCAAACTCCAGTGACACAGAGATCAAACCATATTAATACTTATATATATATATATTTATGCATCAAGAAATTCCTGTGCTGGAGTGATCTGCCAAATGCTTCAGGGCATGACTATTTATACACTGCTGAGCAATTAAAACATATTATTGCAGTAGTATACAATGTAGGGTAATTATAATGTAGTCTTGATTAATGTTGTTTGGAAAGAGTGTGAGTACAGTGCTTAAAAGCATTGCATACACAACACAAAGCTGGATATTAAACAAATGTTAGTTCGTGAGACATTAAAGGTCCGAAGTTTTTGTATAAACACATTTAAAAACACTACTTTGAAAAGTGTTTTGAAAAAGTCTTTTCCTGTTTTTTTGCAGCTTGAAATGTCTTGAATACAGGGCATGTTTCAACCTTTCAACGAGGCACACTGGTATTTTATCACAATTATTTTAGGAGTTTCTTTCATGGCTATGCTGAATGAGGTGATTTGTACAATTAAGGCACAGAAGCTTCAGCAATGTGAAGTTCGGAGACCTGGACAAACCCTTTGCTGTCTGCAGCAGGAGGCCCGACACCTGGGCAAACACTGCAGCCCAGTGATCTGTCATCAGCTATGGAAACCAGCACCAACCTGGTCGCTTTTGTCAGCGCACAAAAGAAAATGCCTCAAATTAATTTAGCACTCGGCATTCATCTTCTGTTGAGGCTTAAGACCTCATCTAAGCTTGCGAAACAGCAAGGAGCTCATGGGGCTTCATGTAAGAATTTTGGCTCATAGGTGAAGCCAAATGCTGTTAAGACGTGACATGTTGACTGTCTAGTGAAGTATGTGTATCCTGTTAATTCAGACAGTTGGTAATACCTGGGATCTACAAAGCCCTCAGATGTACTTCTGTGTGTAATTCTCTGATCTCTTTTACTCAGCCTTTCTCCACAATACCAGACCTCTTGAGGACGTACAAGATAATTGTCCTTCTCCAACAGACAACCTCAAATAAAGCATTGCCAATTCCAGCCTGTGTTGAGCATTGCAGTGATGACGTCTCAGGAGCTCAGTGAGGCCGTGTTGAGTCCTGGCGATGCACTGCTCTGACCTCAAATAAATATTCACACAGTCTGTAACCTTACAAAAACTGTTCATTTTACAGATGTAAGTCAATAAGTAATAATTAAATTGGGTTCCCCCTGGATAAAAAGAATAGGAAACAAATATACTTTATATGTATTAAACATGCAGTAAGAGGGTATGTATGCATGTTCAGTATTTTTCTTTGAGCTATAAGACCAAATACCTGAAACTAATTCTGTGCACCTTCTGAAGATTAAAAATGACATTATATACTACAGCAACTATGTAACTAGTGACTTACTGGGAAATGGTGTTACAGACAGTCCAAACACATTTACAGGTTGGATCAGTAAGATGAAATGGGAGGTATGAGGAGAGTTTCGACCATAAAATGAACCAGGCTTTATCTCATTAGTGAACACACAATTTAACAACATAATCTAGAAACATTTTATAAGCATGTCTGCTAAACATGAAAGATAATCCAGAATGTGCCTACTGAGCATTTACCTATAAAGTGTATTTCATTTGTATTCCACACAATATCTGAACATAGCATAGTATATCAGATGGACAGCTCAGATTGAGCAGGTTTGGAGACAAAGTTAGAGAGGTCAGGCTGAGATGTTTTGGACATGCGCAGAGGAGGGATGGTGGATGTATTGGACAAAGGATGTTGAAGATGGAGCTGCCAGGCAGGAGAAAAAGAGGAAGACCACAGAGGAGATTCATGGATGTAGTGAAGGAGGACATGCAGAGGGTTGGTGTGACTCATTTTAGTTCTCTGGCTGCATACAGCCCAGTATAATCTCAACTGGTTCAAACCAGCAAAATTACTGCAAAAAACACCTCCATGTCTTTCAATGCAAAGAAGTATATTCTGAAAAAGTTCCTGTCTAATGAACTGCCCTATTATGCATTTCTGGAGGCAAATTAGAGTAAAACATATCCTCATGTTAGCTTTGCGACCGACCGGCGACTTGTCCTGCATGTACCCCGCCCCTCGCCCTATGGCAGCCTGGATAGACTCCAGCCTCCCTGTGAACCTGAACTGGATAAGTGAAAGAAAATGGATGGATGGATATTCTCATACTGTGAAAAGGAACTAGTTGAAGAAAGTGTATTTTGTGGTTTATCCAGTGTACCATGGACTAAAAGAGATTTTGCTGATTTTAACATTTTAACTAAGTAATCATCATTACTGCATTGCTTTTCTCAAAGCCTGAATAAATTAAGCCAAAACCATCTACATCATTAGAACTAAGAGTAAGTGAGAAAATATGTCAATTTTGGAATTTGAGTGCACTGGCCTTTTCCCTTTATAAACAGGGCCATTTTCTATTAAACCTGCAGCTATGAATGCATACATTTATTGCAGGTATAAGCATAGCACAAATGGAGTAACCTGATTGCCATTTCCATGGTAACATCATGTGACTTGGCTGCAATCAGCGCTGTGTAGCTGTCACACAAAGCCATTTAGACAGTCAATTGAGGAGAGGCCTTGAGAGTAAAACGGCCAGAGAGCCAGTGCGAAAGGGCCTTTTTTTTCACAGTGGTGCATTATAAGGCACACTGCTCAGACGTGATCACACACCAGAGGAACTCATCTTAAGCTCTTTAAACTAGCCAGTAATCCGCCAATATGTGCAATGTGACATGAATCTTTTGGCTGGAAAGGAGGGCATGCTACTGCATCGCATTCAGGTCACCTAATTCCTTGTCAGTGTTATCCATCCCACATCCATGTTATTATTCTTAACAATACTTGCTTTCAGATCAAGCACTTAAAAGGGAGTTAGTGTATCATGTGGATTTACTTGAATGGCAGGAGAATTTGGCACACAAACATGCAATGCCAGATATAACTGAAGAAATATTTTTATCATGACATATTTCTGTTAATTTTGCATCCACTGCATCACACATGCTCCGATGAAAAGCAAGTTGATCCATAACCACTTAACCTGCGTGTGACTCGTTTATACCTGAATGCACCTTACACAGGGAACAGACTTTATCCGCAGCAAAGCACGGCATCTTAAAGGTTTGAGAACAGGAAACATGTGGATACTGAATAATCAACTCCTTGGTCACAAAATGAGTTATGTAAGAATAGTTGTTTCACTTATTCGATATAAAAAGTTCTCTAAAAATGTATCATTACTTTCACTTTCAAAGAATGGTCCACCTTAGGGGGAACTTTCACCCAAGAGAGTGGAGTTTGAATCCCACACGGGACCATGTTTTAGACGTCCTTTTGTTTAGTCGTTACACTCAGGTTTCATTTTCACTAGCTGTTTGGCTACTTGGTTAGGTTTAGAAAAAGATCATGGTTGGGATTAGACTTTCGCAATACTCACCACAAACCTTACCTACAGTACACTAGAAATTAGAAAGTTCAGTTCTTTAGACTGGCAGCGACTGTCAGAGGACAATCTCTCCTGGAGTAAAAGATGCTTCCAGTTGAAATACATCAGTTTCAAACTTGTAATGACTGTCACAAAAAAAAAAAAATTAAAAGAAAGAAAATCTGGGGCACGGGGATGATTTGTCATAACACACCCTTTTATGGCTTAAACCCAGGGGGGGTGGATGCTTTGACCAACAGCAGCCACACCAGTGCCTTGGCTTCTGCTAATTCGAGTCACTGAACTGGACTTCTTGACTTTGGAGTATTTTTAATGGTATCATCTGACAAGCCATTTGGCTTGCTGTGCAGTTAACTGTAGCAACAGATCAAGAAGTATGTGGTTCAGGTTTTGGTTTGGCTATCTGCTCTACACTGTCACTTAAAACAAACATAGAAGTCCACTATCTTGTCCAAATGGCCACATTTGGTGGTGGCAGCAAAAATGCCAAAAAGCATCAAAGCAATGGTCTACAAACCTGTGAGTGTCATGATGATGGCTATGTCCATCTTTTATATACTCTGTGGTCTATGTAAATGAACAAACAGACTTAAATGAAGAGTGGGGTGTTGATTCTCACTGGGCAATCAACATGCCACTTTTAGCAACTCCAAAAAGTCATTTAAATAATGCATCTGACTTTACTTCAGCCCCTCTGTTTAGTATTTATAACTATTATATGAATATTTAATGAATAATTTATAATTTACTGTAGTGTAATTTTACAGTTTTTTAATAATGATGTTTTCAAAAGTTGATATTTTTCCTTTGGTTGCCCACAAATGGTTGCTATTCTATTGCCAGATAAAGAATGTCTGTACAGAAAAACACAGTTATAATAATATGAAATGTCTTCATTTGGAAAGTTAAGAAAAATTGTACATTGTTAAAGATGAATCTGCTAATTTTACTGAATTGGATACTTCTTACAGGCTAGAGGGTTTAAAATAATGTGTTATGTAATAGAGTGTAACACCATTTTTTTTTCATCGAAAAAGCAGTTAATAGCTTTAACAAACATGTGAGCAAAGATCTGCTAAAGCATGCAGTGTTTGTACCACACAAATAATTACAATCATACTGGCTTGGTCCTATAGCATCTAAAACGAAAGGAATGCAAAGTATGTAAACGTGTTTATTAATAATGGGGAATCTGCATGACTGCCTTCTTGCAGGTGTATTATTTGTGCAAAAAGCTTAATATATGAATAGAAAATCTCATCAACTATTGAGGTGACTGATAAGACATCAGCTTTAATGTCTTTATCCTTCAGTCCCAAGTTTACAAATCCCTCCAAGATTTCCTTCGATGTACCCAGAAGATGAACAATATTCTTTGTCTGCAAATCCAGCCTCATGGCTGCCTTCCCTGCAGGTTTCTTTTCAGCAACAGGTTAGCCACAAGGGCAGATTAAGCCTTCTCCCCTCCCCAATCATCCAGTAATGCCAGCAGGCTGTATAGAGCCCATGTTGCGTTTTGCCTGTTGAATGGTGGCTTATGGCAGCTAAAGACCTCTAGAGGGGGAATCCTGAGGGGATTACTCTCACGTTCTCCATGAAGTGGGAAATCAAAACACGTCTTGAGCGTCTGGGGGTGATCTAAAACATTCAGCATTCCCCCACATGCAGCACACACCCAAACCCATGACACACACATACACACAAATGAACACATTCACACTCATTTGTCAACATGCACAATTACACAACCTCACAGACACATGCATACACAAGTAAACTTTGGGGATATTGGATGCTCCTGTCCCTTTTACCCATTGACACCCAGGGTTTTTGATACCCACATAGAGACATCTAACAAGGACCAACTCCACTCTGAGAGGATTAGTGTAAGTCAGACTGATAATGAAATCATGGACTGAGTAGCTCTTGGGAGGATTTTATACAAAAGAGACCTGAATTACTTTGTCTTTTCTTTTTTCACGTCCTTTATTTTCTATGGTGAGAACATTAAGAACAGTATGAATTCTGTAACGCATGTCATCCTGTGGCCCCCTGTCCCTCTAAGAGAGAACCGCAACATTTCCACCAACCATAAAGAAACTGCTTAGCCTACTCTCATCAGCAGCGGAACACATCATCATGGCATTAATCTGCTGTAAGGCCTGCATCTTCTTTCACCGCAAGACTTCAGCTGGGATTACACTGACTATCAGCATTCTCTGGCATAAATAGATTAAAAACTAGGCTGTGCCATGGTGAATTGTCAAGTGTCATCATGAATTTCTAAATTATCATAGAAATCCAGTGACTTATGTCTTCATTTCCTCCTCCATTCTTCTAGTGGTTCTTTGAGCTGTGCAAGGTTACATTTAAATTTGCATACATAAACTTTATGTGCAGTAACTGCAAATGCATTTCATTAGACAAGAAGAACTATTATTATATAAAGAATATGATCACCTTATTGCAATATACAAACTCTGAAAGATTTATGAGCTTGTTTTAACAAATATTATGTAATTTAAATTGAATTAACTTGACATATTATTGTTTTTCCTGAATTCCTGCACTATTTCATAACTTTACTACAATTTTCCTAATATGGTGGTGCCTCCTACAACAAAGTTAATTTTAATTTGTTTGTTTAAATAAATAAAATGTTACAATAAATCGCAGACATGCGTAAACATAGTTCAAAATATAAAAACACCTTTTTTCATTCCTTTAGTGAACCTTTGGCAACTTCCCATCGGTACCCTTGACTCTTGGACTAAATAGAACAACAAAGAGGATGTATTTTTAAAGTTTCACCCTTAGTGCAGAGTTTTCAGTACAGTCATGGTAAAAAGAAAGTTCATCTCCTTTCACTTCTATGGTTTTATGTATCAGGGCATAGTAAAAAATTATCAGATCCTTAGCTGCTCTTAAAATTAGGTAAATACAAACTCAGATGGACAACAACACATGATATATTACACCATGTCATTATGTATTTAACAAAATTAAGCCAAAATGCAGAAGCAGTGTGTGAAAAACTAAGTACACCCTTACTGCTTCTATAGGTATTAAAAAGGTAAGTAGCAGCCAGGTGCTGCTAATCAAATGCACTTGATTAACTGATCATCAGCAAGTGTGAGCACCTCTATAAAAGCAGATGTTTTGGCAGTTTGCTGGTGTGGAGCATTCAGGTGTGTGTTAACACAATGGCAAGGAGGAAAAAGACTTCAGCAGTGATCTTAGAGAAGCAACAGTTGCTCCCCATCTGTCTGGGGAGGGTTATAAGGCCATTTTCAAATAATTTGAAGTCCATCATTCTACAGTGAAAAAGATTATTCACAAGTCGAAAACATTCAAGACAGCTGCCAATCTTTCCAGGAGTGGACATCCCAGCAAATTCACCCCAAGGTCAGACCGTGCAATGCAAAAAACCCAAGAGCTACATCTCAGACTCTACAGGCCTCAGTTAGCATGTTAAATGTTAAAGTTCATGACAGAACAATTAGAAAAAGACTGAACAAGTATGGGTCGTTTGGAAGGGTTATCAGGAGAAAGCCTCTTCTCTCTAAAAAGAACATGGCAGCACAGCTTAGGTTTGCAAAGCTGCATCTGAACAAACGACAAGACTTCCAGAACAATGTCTTTTGGACAGATGAGACCAAAGTGGAGATGTTTGGAGAAAACCAAACTCAGCATATCAGCACGAACATCTCATGCCAACTGTCAGCAGGGATGATTTGGGCTTGTTTTGCACCCACAGGACCTGGGCACCTTGCAGTCATTGAGTCAACCATAAACTCCTCTGTATATCAAAGTATTCTAGAGTCAAATGTGAAACCATCTGTCTGACAGCTAAAGCTTGGCTGAAATTAGATCATGCAACAGGACAATGACCTAAGTACACCAGCAAATCTACAACAGAATGGGTAAAAAATAAAAGAATCAAGATGTTGCAATGGCCCAGTCAAAGTCCAGACCTCAACCTGATTGAAACGCTGTGATGGGACCTTAAGAGAGCTGTGCATAAATGAATGCCCACAAACCTCAATGAACTGAAGCAACACTGTAAAAAAGAGTGAACCAAAAGTTCCACTAAGATGTTACGAAGCTACTGAATCATGGGGTGTAATTAACTGTTCACTCACTGCTTTTGCATTTTGGCTTAATTTTATTTAAATAAATAATGACATGGTGTAATATGTCATGTGTTGTTGTTCATCTCAGGTTGTATTTACCTAATTTTAAGACCTAAAGACCTCGTGATTTTTATTGTGTCCTGATATGTAAAACCTTAGAATTAACTGAGGGTGTACTTTCTTTTTACCATGACTCTACATACTCTTTTGGGGCTCTAGTATTTATGTTGTTTTTGTTATGTATAGTCACATTATGCCATTAAATGTCATTTTGCATTATGTCATGCCATGCCATATTATTTTACATTATCTTATGTTACATTATGCCTTGTCTGTCATTTGCAGAGCATCAGAAGGAACATATTTATGCAGACACTCTATTAGAAGACAAACTACATACAGTAGAATGCCATTCAAGGACCTGTCCACCCACATCATCACATCATCAAAAGGAGGATTTTCAATCTTAGGAACTTATCTTTTAGAATTTACAATTGCAGTGAGTCATGCACAAACGCCCTTTCAACTTGCTGTGAAGGAACACAAGCATAAACAGCTGTTACTTGTGAAAAGAAGGTTACATTTTTGTTTGGCAAACATTTAGAAATAGCTTCCTTCGTGTTGGTCAGAGAAGAAAGATTTTCTTGAAGCATGGAGTCACAGTTCCAGTGAAACTGACCTGTAGCTTATGCACAAAGAGCTTGGGGAGAAATGTAGGTCAAAAGCTAATTATGTGGTCTGGCAAGTGGGGCTTATATCAAGAAATTTCTCAAGGGCTACAAAAGATCTGCCTGCACATGCTTGCTCAAGACACGTACCATGTGATCCATTAGGCTATTATTTGTTTAGGTACGAGATACAGTCACACCTTCACCTCATGAACTTAATGGTCTTCAAAAGCCAAAGTCCAAATGTCAGTGCTAGCTGTCACGATGCATTGTTGTCTTAAATCAAAGGTAGAATTCAACGAGTGCAATCATATTTGTCAAACCCATCCCTTGTGGAGGGTCCCACAGAAGAGCAGTAATTTAGGGATCAGGAAGGGAGAGCCACCTGTTGAGAGACAGAGGGTAAAAAGAATCCGCAGGCCTTCCCAGCACGCCTGTGTTCATAGCCAGGAAGTACAGTTTCAGGGCTTAATGTTGCATTCCACACTTTGCCTCTCACAAGAATGCTGCTCTCAAAGTGTGTGAGATTAATATTTAACACAACATCGGCTGAAAATGCTGCTGCTCAGACTCTGTGGTTTGCCTGGCTGTGTTTTCATACGAGCTCTGCTCCCACCATTGTCAGGCTCTCTTCATAACAAAGTATTTATGGTGCGTCTCAAGTGACTGATGCACAGGTGATTGTATAATCTTCATGTACAGGACTTTTAATACGTGGGCAATATTTTTTCACCACTAATCATTTAGTATAACAAATATTTAAATTATTTAAATTAATTTATCAATAGATTATTCTAAAGTTAGTAAGTTAAAATTGATATATTCATTCACATATGACAATGCTATTCGTGCTATTCATTTTAGCCAGACAAATTTTAAATATCTTGCTAAAGTCGATAAAAATATGTATTTCTGTATGGCTGTAATGAGTTAATCAGCAATTTCAATATGAACACAATTATGCTGTCCAATTCCTTGCCTTGTCTTCCTATTACAACACATTGCTAAGACTGTTTGAAACATCTACTACAAGGTGCCATATACTTGAATCAGGAGCAACCTGGGCCCTTGTCAGATCCACATATTGCTATAGCAACAACAGCCTAGCCATTGAGATATGAACAATGTGGCAGGGCAAATAGAGCAGGCTGAGATTGGAAACACAGGAGAGATGGGAAACTTCAGCTATAATGAAGATGTATTGGATGCTTTCTCCATTTCAGCTGCAGATCATTCAAACTGTGATTTTTTTTTTTGGTCTTGTCAACGTGGTATGTTCCTCAGATTTAGGAGAAACTGAAAAAATGTGTGCTCATTAGCAATAAAACAATAAATGATAATCGTTATAGAGCTTTAGTTATAGCAATTTAGGTACAAATTATAAAAACTTAGCAACACAATAAGACAAATAATCTGCCCACCCATAATATACTAATCCATTATTTTTTATGTATACCTGCATCACAATGATGCTGTCACTATAAAGTCAATTTTATGTATAAAACAGCTGCAGCAGATTTTTTTTCATGCATTTCTGAATCTGTATTTTAATGTGTTTATTATCAGCATTACATACTCTGCTTGATTGCTGCTCAATATTTATGAGTAACAAAACACATCAAGTGGTGCAGGAGGTAATGGTAGCTGCACAATAAAAACATCCTGCTGTAATTGGTTTGATTCATTACCATGTCATTTTAGTTCTATGTCCAAAAGGGACCGTTCACCTGCAAATCAAATGTATGTTTTTCATCTGGCCTGTTGTGGTGTTTATCCATCTAGATTGTTTTGGTGTGAGCTGCTCAGTTTGGGAGATATTTGCTATAGAGGTGTCTGCTTTTTGAATATACTGGAACAAGATTGTATGGCGGGGGGG
>VUQI01016473.1:34340-48191 GCA_015106735.1 Paratilapia polleni
TTTTTTACCTACATGTTTTTCCAATCTTCAATTTTCCAGTTTTGGTGAGCCCATGTGACTGGCTGATTAGACATTTGCATTAATGAGCAGTTGAATAGGTGTATCTAATAAAGTGTCCATTGAGTGTATGCTATCATATGGGAGTCCACAAACCCATTTGAAGTTGCAAACTGAGCATTTTGGCCATTGCCATCTTAACCTTTTAAAAAAGGATGTGACAATCAATGGATGTGACTGAGAGACTGGGGGTACTGCAAATTCATAGTAGCGACTGCTCAATCACAAGGCATAGCAGGTTTTTGGTGTAGTAGAAGCCAAGGGACCTCCTGGGCCTATAGTTTACCTTCTGTCCAACCTACGCACCTGTAATTGTTTTGTTCTTTTTTTATTTTAGAGAAAAAGCTACCGATGTAATTAGCTAAAGTATCTAATTCGCATACTCTTCCTGTTAACCATTTTTACACATAAACCCCACACCCCACAATTACCCCGTCACTGCCCCCGGGATAACCATGCCCAAAAGCATATCTTAATTTATCTTC
Source organism: Paratilapia polleni (assembly GCA_015106735.1). Lineage (NCBI taxonomy): Eukaryota > Metazoa > Chordata > Actinopteri > Cichliformes > Cichlidae > Paratilapia > Paratilapia polleni. The sequence goes on from VUQI01016473.1 coordinate 34,883, forward strand.
AATTTTGCTCTAAATAGGACCATAATTTACTAAATAAACTTTGTGTTGTGTGCAATAGCATTTCAAGCTAGATGAGAAGATAAATTCATTAGGAAAGTGTTTACTGAGGAAATCATATGAGCATTAGTGTAATTTTCTCATTTCTGTCTTATTGGAACATGCAACCAGAGGAGTCGCCCCCTGCTGGCCATTAGAATTAAGCTTTAAAGCACTTCTATAATGCATTGGATTTTCTTTTCAGAACATGTCACATGAATGTCATATCCATCTTTTATAAAGTCCAGTCTTAGGATGCTTTGTGGGGCTCCCAACTTTCATATGACCACTTGTAACTAAGTGTAACCATCCCAACACTATTTCCATTGTCAAATTTGCTTATCTTTAGCTAACTACCTTTGATGGATTATATTTAAAGAAAAAACCTACTGGAGACATCTGAACAAACATGGAGCTTAATCAGCTTGCAATCTAGTTGTTACTGCAGCCTTATAATCAGAGGTTGCCATCTAAATATAATGTTTTCGCTGGTCTATCATTGTCTGTTTATTGGTTCTTTAAGAGGGTTTTTTAAAAATATAACTCTGCCAATATTATCATTGCCGTTATCTAATGCTTTTTCCATACTCTTTGATCCTGACCCATACAGTAAACTTTATTCAATAAGCAAACCCTTTACAGCCACCCCCCTGCTTTTAATATGTTTATGTCTAAATAATGGAGAAGAATCGGGAAGTAGAGGGTGAGTTCCTATTATTCCTGGCATCAGAGCGCTGCAGTGGCTGTCGTGTTGCCAGAGCTCAGGCTGGCAGTCAGCACAAACTGGAGGTAATTGAGAGAAGTCCCTGCCAGTTGCACAGGGGGGCCTGAACGAGCCTCTGAATGCCACCATACCCTCCAGCAGATATTAATCAAAATCCCGATCAATAACTTCTCAAGTGCTAATAAGCACTGGCACGTTTTATGATATGTGAGCCCCTTCATCATTTCAACTACCCGGAGATTTATAGGAAATCCACTGTTAGGTCCAAAGTATGAGGTAATGTAGCACTTAGTAAATGAAGTAAAACCCAAAGCCTGGGGTGATTTGTATTTCATTTACAAAGAACATGTCTAATCATTAGGAGCTCCATCTCTCTGAAAAGCAACCAAATGGCCGTAATGATGGCTGTGTTCTTTTATGGCTTACTTACTCAGCAATGACGCATAAGATAACAGCAAATAGTAAAGTCTCACTGTCCTCCACTCCAGACTGGTTCACTCCAAAAGAGCCATGGGGGACTCCTATGCACCATGGAGTGATTAAAGTCATGTTAGGGAAGCATTATGGGTCAAGTCATAAAGTAATTTGATTTCTGTCCCCCTACACTGTCTCCTATCAAAGTGATTGGTCTCCTGGTCATCTCACTGGCTGACATAATTGTTAATTAACCATTATGGGCTGCCCTCTCTCATCTATATCTCACAGCAATTACTCATTTGACAACAATGCAGTATATCACAGTGCATGATGTTTGGACACAGACCAGTTTTATGAGTATGAACTGACTTAATATTATGAAAATGTTGTGCATTTACTCACATGTACGGATGCTTACCCAAATATTAATTAGCATCATGCACATGACTGTCTTGCTGCCTCACTTAGCACCAAGAAATGCATTAGCACTGCATAGTTGACAGATTTATTATCCTTTTCAGCCAGTTATTGGTGCAAATTTGCAAACTAGCCCCTCACACAGCTTTTCCCTTTTTTTTCAAACCACTCGCTTAAGTCATCAGCTCATTGCACGTCAAGGTGAGCTGTCTTTTTAAAAATACCACAGCTCAGGTAAAGAGGTCTAGGGGGAAGAAAGTTAAATAAAAAGCTCTTTAAAATGGTATTCATAAAGAAAAAGACAAACAGTGTCCCGTTGAAAATAAAAGCACGCTCTAAAATCCATTCTGATGACAGTTGGAAGAATGCAGGCTTTATGGGGGACTTGAGCCCCATCTTTGCTGTATCTTTTAAGCGTGATTATTTACTTAAAACAACAAACCAAAGCTCCAAGTCTGGCATTGTGGACGACGGGCCTTTGATTGAGCTCTGAGCTTGAATTCTTCACTAATAAACTGTTCCATGCCTTTGTTTGGGGCATTAACAGCAGTGGTCTACGTTTTTCTTGCCCTAATCTCAAGAATGTGGCAGCCTCTTGAGACGCTCAGGGGTTTCCTCCTCTCCCAGAGCCAGTGTCTTCACTTTGTTTTCTTAGAGGACTCCCTGGATTGACAGGCCTCACCGTTAGCCCTCTCCTCAGTCATCTGTTTTCAACAATTCTGACTGAGCACATCAAAGTCAATCAAGGCTGCAAAGCATTTTAAAAGTCGTGCACCCCCCGCCTTGTATGTGAGAAATAAAGCAAAGTTTTCATCAGGCTCACAAAAAGAGAGACAGTTTGTACTGTGTGTGTGTTTGTGTGTATGGTTTTCAGTGTAAGGGTGACCTGGGAGGGATCCCTGAGCTCACAGGACAGGTATGAGCAGCTTAGCTTTGTTCAGCGCCTGCTCTGACGACAGCTCAGTGAGTCACCTAAACACACAGACTAACCTCCTTTGGTCAGGTTCCAACTAATCACAGACAACTCCCTGACAATAAAATAATCATTAGTGAGATTGAGACCATAGTTTTCAAAGAACAAACTTGTCTTTGCATGGTGATGGAAGGACAATGACAAAGAAGACTTTGCGAGCAGTGATGGAGGAAGTCCAAATGTTTTACTTTGATTTTTTTTTTAAAAACAGCTTTTCAATAAGTACTCCATTAAAATCACCAAATTTCACCTGTTAGCAAAACATATCCAGAAATATATGAGGTCCAACATCATTATCATCAAATTCCTGGTTATTTTATAATAAATTAATCCATTAGCAGCATTTCTGTGTGTGGTCAAGAGGGTGCAATATTATGTTTAATACTGTTGGGTAGTTTGATATACCGCAACATCTTACAAATGATTTTTCTTTCTAGTCTATTATTTTGCCAGATACTTAGTAACGACAGCTGACAAGTTCGTGCTTGCTTAGAGAGCAAAAAGGGCAATATTTTTCTCTGAAATGTATGTATGAGATGTGTAAACCAGTGTAAACTGAAAGAAACATAGCCTGTATGTAAAAGATGGATATAGCCACCTGGATATCACCCATTAACTTCCAAAGTCCTCTTTTAAGGCCTAGATTTTAGCATGGGCTGCTGCTTTTGTATTTTTAAGCTCCATGGTGTAGTGGTTAACACATTCACCTTACATGCAAAGGATCCCCCATTCAAGACCAGGAGGAGATACAAACCCAGCCTCAGGGGGTCACAACCTAAGTGTACACCCAGTGCTGGTCCCAAGCCTGGATAAATGGAAGCGTTGTATCAGGAAGCGCATCCTGCATAAAATCTGTGCCAAATCATACGTGTGGATCCATCCTTTGTGGGGACCCCTTGGGAAATGAGGGAGCACCTGAAAGTACCTATATTTCTACGAGAGAGTGGAGAGTTTATCAGCAAACACTAGCAAGCTATGTTAGCAAAGTGCATCCATATTGTATGGGTGCATCATAAAGAGACTGAAGTTCCCTCTCTAATACTGTAGGGTTTTTAAATTACAATATAGAGTGTCTTGAGAAAACCGTTGTTGTGAACTATATAAATATAACTTAACTGAATTGAATCAGGCCATGTTAGCTATCAGACCACTGCTCAAAAGACACCACAAACAGCTGAGATGTCAATAATAATAACTTATAACAGTAACTAGTTATAGTTATAAATATCCAGTATATATTATACACTACTGTATAAAAATTCACACTTTTACAGTTGTTATTGTGCACTTTTTTGTAGCAGAATGTAAGTATGTTTGTTTCATGTTTTTTGGCCATTTTAGCATCAAGTTTTTGGCACTTCCACTGGTGGCAGGTGGCAGCTTGGGAAGAACTCAACTAAAGACCAAAAGAATGAAAATTATTGCTTATTATTATGGTTGTATATACTTATATTCTTTAAAGGGGGGAAGGTTAAAGAGAGCATGAGATGAGTTGTTGGATTTGATTTCAGTCAGGTTATATAACTTGCTCATTTGTTTTCTCAGTGGCTTAAAAGAGAACTTGCAAACCCAGTACGATTAGTTTAAATCACACACACACACACACACACACACACACACAAAATCACAAAAGTCTATAAATAATACAGTACTTGAGTAAATGTAAGCTGCTTACATTCTACTGCCATTTAAATGTTGTGCTAAAATAATAATTACATATTTACCAAACCTTAAAACACAAATATCTTTAGAGGTACCTGAGATATTGAAAGTATTACGCTTCTTTATAGTTGTTAATTAAAGACACAAAATTGAGTTCATGTTTTTGAGTTTGTTTTAATTTAGGAAGTCCATCAGCAAGACCTCTCATCAGCCAATCAGAGGAAGCGATAGTGCTGCGCCTTTGCGTAGTGACGCGGAGGGCGGGGACTGGTAACCTGGTAACCAGCGAAACACTGTTGATAGGATGGCATTAAGGAAGGTTTGGATTTTAATTTCAGCTCCTCTTTACCCCTGTTCCTTAAGTTGTTTATATAAAACACTGTAGTGTGCTAGTCTGAAAATGTAGCGTTCTTCTTCTGCACATTTGGTCCTTAGACTTTGACAGACTTTATTAATTGAAAACATGAAGCTGGCGCTGTTAGTTGACAAAATTTCTCCTTCCTGCCTGCCCCAAACTGTCCTATTCACAAATACATTATTCAATTTATGTGTAAAATGACAGACTGAGCTCTTTTTTTTAAATAAATTTCTTTGACGCACTAATTTCTGCATTACTTAATTAGCATTAACGCATTTTCCAGTTGTTCCCGTGTTTTGCTATTATTGTAAACAGCATAGCTCACGGTGCATTTATTTTTGTTTACTGCTTTTTACTCATCCTGACTGACATAAATAAGTCTCCATTTGCTGCCTTGCCCAAACATGCATTGTTGTATTTAACTGCAGTAGCGCACATATTTTACAGGACTTGAAGTCTACATCGAGCTACACATTGGTGATCACCTCAGTTGCTTTTCAAGACCACATAACGCGGAGCCTGCTGCACCCAGATTTCTCACTTTCTGACCCTTTGCCGAGACGCATTAGAAACAAGCATCTCCAGGCGAGAGAAACAGTGGAGGAGAGGGATCTGCAAAGAAGAAGAAATGGGAGAGAAGAGAGAGAATATGTGCTTGGTCCTGCTCCACCGCCTTTAACATTAGGTGGAAGAAACACTGGGGATTTTAGGATGACTAGGATGTGAATTATAAATATTATGACCGTTTTTTTTTCTTTTTTAGCTCAGAAGTTGGGTTTGGTGGACTCCCCTGGAGAGAAACTGACAGAGGACGAATGGACTTGGGTCAAGGCGAGGTCTGTTCAGCAGGAGGAATCAGCTCAGCCCTGTGCAATATGCAGGGAGGAGTTTCGCCTCCAGCCTCAGGTATTCCCCAACACAGTAGCTACTGTTAATTCCCTGTGTGAGAGCTTTTTTTTTTTTTTTTTTTTTTTTTTTTTTTTTTTTTCCCTTGGGAAAACTTTATTTTGTTGGTTGTTTTGTTTGCTTAAACTGCACTTATACCCAGATCACTGAGCCATGCACACCTTTTGCCACTGCCAAAAGGATCAACCTTCTATTTATAGTACGGCCTTGTAGAACACTTGATGGTTATTATTTACTGAGACATGTGCATCCACACTGCTGAATATGCTCAGCTAATGTTTTAAAATCAATATTTAATCACTATTCACTTTCAGTCCATTTCTTTCCATCATGCTTTAGTCTGAAGTTGTAACTAATAATCAGTCTTATGATGCGCGCTCATGAGTGCCATCAGCGCCACTTATTGACTGGACTGATCACAACAGAGGCTACTGCTAGGAAGTGTGTAATTCATTTCCTGTATATAAACACACGCTCACGCGTCGCACGGTTCTTTTCTGACCGTGCCACACCTGAGCGTGTGCTTATAAACATGTTTACACATTCTACCAATAAATAGATATATATTACACTCATTTTTGTCAGGCGGAAAGTCACAAAAGAGCACAGCCCTGAAAGCAGCTGTGAGCATGCAACACAGACAGACGAAGAGATGCATTGCTGAACTTGGTGAGAGAGACAGGCTGAAGAGAGAGAGAGGCTGCAAGCTTCTTCTTAATGTTAATGTTATTAGCTGACATCAAACTTGGAGGAGAAAATAGAAGTTTATGATTGTTGTTCACACAATTTACACAAATGTTTTACTTCTTTCTCCTTTCATGACCAGAAGAATAATTTTGCTTCATCCTCTCATTGAAGTTTTAAATATTAACACCTGCTTTGGTATACAGCTTGAATAACGGGCATAAAGGGCCACCTTGCTCTATTTATTATTTCCTGTTATATATTATTAACCCTATATATTATATATCTTAATCCTGCATGTTAAGTCCAAATCCAGTTTTTATTCGTGTTGTCAGGCAGATTTCAGGTCATGATGAAAGTCTGATGGTAGGGATTAAAGTTTGTTAACTTTGTGCTGCTTTGTGTGTGGGTTGTGAAGAGAATGACAAGGGGAAAATGCAAGTTCACGATGATTACTGCAATAAGGAAGTTATATGTTTGGCTTTAAACCAGATTCTTTACTTTTGTGAGAGAGGGCAAAATTGTGGATTCGCTGTTGAAATGTGTCCATAGAGAAATAGTTATTTAAAAAAAAATTCTGCTAGAAATATTGTAGTTAATATATATAATTGCAATATAATTATGTGCATAACAGGCTTCATCATTGTTTTTGTGATTGTGCCAGAAGGTTGGACAGACTTTAGTTTTAAGTGGTTGTTGCCAAGCCTGTGTATCCCTTGGCTCTGCCCCTGCTCAGTACCTATCCATGGTTCCCTTAAATGGCTGCAGTTAAAAAATATTTACATTTTCATGACATAACTGAACAGTTATTTGATCACATGTACCTTGTATATTTGCCCTATTTTAACCTGCTTTGTTGATAATTTGGTGAAAGCTCAGGGTCTTAACCAGAATAAATACGTCTTCTTTCTCCATGCTGACAGTTGACATCGCAAACACTGCATACCATACTAGCTTAACCACAGTGTGAGAAAGCTCCATGCTCAACAAAGCACTGACTCTTTAATGAATGAACAGACACGTTTATCTCTCTGTCTGGGGCTCTTCCCATCCGTTCCCACAGGACAGTTTGACCTTGTTTATTGCAGTGCAGCCAATCTATGAGAGGTCGCATCTGGTGGAGTCAGCAAATCGGGTTTCCCTTTTCAACCACAGCTGAGCTCTACAGGTAGCTGGTTGCAGCTTCTTGTTGTCGTGCTAGTCTAAATTTATGTGACCTGGTTTCAGAGTTTCTCAGTAAAATCCTGTGAAGTGACACAAATTAAGAGGTATTGGAGCACATAAGTGCCTGCTGCTTGTGCACAGCCTGAGAAAGCATCACTAGATGAGTACAGCTTTGTTTCCTGACTAGACTGTTCATAGAAATGGAAAAAGCCCATAATAATGGAATCCACTGAGCTGAATTGAACCCACATAAAAATGCCTAAATAACAAGTTAAGCTACTTCAGATGAACTCCATTATCTGGGCCATCTCCCACTATATTCACGACCTTATGCAGATGTTATCGGTCTATTGTGAGTTGTTGTCCATCCACCATTTTTGCAACATCTTATTCAAATCGGTCTTGTAGAGAAAGTAAGGAAAGAAATATTTTGCCCATTATTTCAAGTCTGTGAGGTGGAACGACCACCAGAAACTGCCTATTGAGCCTGGTAATAGGTGGAGGAGGCTGCCTACTTATGAAGCCCATTCAGTGAGCTGATAACATTCAATTCGTCATGCAGTATTTAGCAATTCTAATTTGTATTTCCCCATCATTCTTTTTTTTTCCCTCATTTACAAATTTGCATTTCCCGCTTTGACATGTCAAAAGAAAATCTTCTTTGAGTAAGTCTTTATTTTCCTGTCCACCCTCCTGCACTTGTGTCTTAAAGGGAGTGGTTTTAGAGCCTGTTTAGAATTAGTGCTGCTCATTTGGGCGGGGAGCACAGCTGCACTTTATCAAGCTGATTAGCAGCCTGATAAACTGGCCAGTGAACATGTGATTGCTGTTTTGTTGTGAAGCTGGAAATGCAAGTGGGCACATAGACGCACACAAACCTCCCAACATGAGGTTTGTGGATGAGGAACATGAGGAACAAGGATGTAAAATATGTCCTGTAAGTTAGACTAGTTAGACTGGTAATGTTTCTGTGTGCAGTGTGCAGTCCCCACTCATGTTTGTAGGAAGGAACTTGACATGTTGAAATACAGGAAATCTAACTGAAACAGTTTCTAAATGCTTCTTCAGAGGTTTGACTTAAGCCTGACTTTGATTAATTTACTCTTGAAAGTTTTTACTTGATGTAACATCATAGGTGCACCCACCTGGAGGGCAAACAACCTTTTTTTCTGCTGCCTGAAAGTTTTCACTAAATTTATTTTGCCAAAATATCAGATGGTACCAGTGCATGCAAACACGCTTGTCCAAACCCTTTCATACAAGCGCAGTGGCCAGTCACACCAAACCCTCCTCCACACCAACTCAGGTTGTCAATAGTGGGTCATTTAAATGGACATTGGAACCCTTTTAAAAAGATTGTTGCATTATCACTACTGCCCTGGATGGCTGCCTACAGTGACCCTGAAACTAACCACCAGTTGAGCAGTTGAGCAGTTTGCACCTGCCCAAAACTAGGCCTTATGTCTTTGTTTTGCTACATTTGAGGGTTGATCCAGATATTTGCAGCTTGAAACAGATGAAACATTGACAGGCAGCTCTGTGGAGTGTCCAGTGTGTTGGAACAGGGCTCTGTGCTGGTCCTGTGACTTATCTTAACCTTAATTATTTCATTATAAATGGACAAATGTTTTGGTCTACACCTCTTAATCTTTGAATTCAGGTGTTTTCAGTCCCATTGCCACAGGTGTATAAAATCAAGCACCTAGCCATGCAGCCTGCATTTACAAATATTTGTGAAAGAATGGATCATTCTGAAAAGCTCGCTGAATTCGAGCGTGGTATTGTGATAGGATGCCACCATTACAACAAGTCAGTTTGTGAAATTTCTTCCCTCTTAGATATTCTACAGTCAACTAGTATTATTACAAAGTGGACGTGTTTAGGAACCATAGCAGCTCAGCCACAAAGTGGCAGACCACATAAAGTTACAGAGGGGGGTCACCGAGTTCCAAACCTCCACTGACATTAACATCAGCACAAAAACTGTGCACCGGGAGCTTCATGGCATGGGTTTCAATTTCCGAGCAGCTCCTGTAGGTGTAATGTGTAGATGGCCCAGTACTTTTGTCAATTTTTTTTTTTTAACCTTTATTTAACAAGGTAAGTCAATTGAGAACCAGTTCTCATTTACAATGACAACCTGGGCCAGAGGCAACAAAGACAAGATAAACATACATTAATACATATTAAGTTTACACAATTTTATATCAAATATACACAAATATAGTCATCAAATACATCAGATATACACAGTTTCATATAAATAATGTAAAACAATATAAAATTATAATATATGCAATATAACAGAAATTCTGATTCTGAGGAACAATTAGTAGCGGGAACAACGATCACAAACAATTTTTCGCAACAAGTTTATAAACGAGGAAAAAGGAATGAACGAACTGAGTTTTAGTTTCTGTTGCAACTGGTTCCAGTCACTAGAAGCTGCAAATTGAAATGAGAAACCGCTAAAAGAAACGGGCTTTTGGAATGAGTAAGTCACTGTAGTTACCGGAGCGTAAGTTACGGTCACTGTTATGGATATTGAGTAGCGAGCGGAGGTAAGCAGGGGTTTTACCAATTAAGGTTTTATAAATATAGGTACTTAACTATTTTCAAACCCTCTAACCAAGTTTATTGCTGAATAGCTAATTGTGTGTAATTAGTGCCCTTCTCTGTGGTGCAGAAAATGATGTCAGCAACTGACTTTTGGCGACCCATAATGCTTCTTTGCTTCTTCTTTTAGTTCAGACTAACAGGGAGTGTACAGAGGCCACATTTTTGAAAGATCTGTGGCCCTAGTGCTGTAAGACCTCTATTTCTTTCTAAACTAAATTAATTTAAAGAAAGTATTTACTTAGTATCATATTATATTTGTTGTTGTACTTCCAGATTTTTTCCCTTAATGGTTTTCAGTAGTTAATTTTATACAGAAATCAAATGGTAAGAGAGGTATTTACTTATCTAAAAGTGCTATACTTGATTCTTTAAATGCATGTCCATCCTCCTCCCAGCACTGACCCTCCTTTCCCTTTTCAGTTTTCTTAGTATTTCTGTTGCAGTTTATTGAAGGGCTTCGGGGCTCTCTGCCAGTTTTGGAGGACAAAACCTCAGCTTGTCTATCTGTTCACACTCCTGAAACACTGTCTCTTTTCCTCTTACTCACGGCTCGTGGCTTAGCCGTGCACAATACAACAATGTTCTCTCCTGTAAGCTGATTATTTTCTGTCAGAATGATTACACAAGTACTAACCTACTATAACTCCCTCTATTTAGAGTTTGGTGATGCATCTAATTAAAAAGAAAATATTCTAAACTTGTGAGCAGTTTTATTATCTGAAAGGAACAGAACAAGCAGCGACCCCCCCCCGACCATCTGTGTGACATGTTACAATGGCAGGTTCGTGATGGGTTTGATCTCCTTGGTTACTGCAGAGTGAGCAGCATCTCTCCAAAAACTGAAGGCCATTTGTTTCCCTCTCATTGCGTGGCGCTCTAGGGTGGAAGCTGTTTATTTGATCCATTTTATTTTCACCGCTGCTGTGACCAGACCTCTGTGCTCTTCTGGGGGATAAATCTGTCCTGCCCCTCTGCTGCAGTATACTAATAGAGAGTAGGGGCAGAAGAGAGAGATACTGGTCTGACATCGCTGCCTGTGTGAGCATGGAGGTCAGCGAAGTGAGGAGACAAGAGTCACAGAGGGGGAAGCAAAGGATTCATCAAAATGAAATGTGATGTGACTTAAGCTTTGCTGCAGAGGGAAACAAAACAACAAAAGGGTGATTCTACCTTTTAATAAAGCTCAGTTGAGGCACCTACCATCTATCAGTTCACTTGCTTGTATCAGGACAAAATGTTTTTAGGTAACAGTTGTACTGGGGAACAACACATGACATATTACACTGCATCATTATTTATTTAATACAAACTAAGCCAAAATGCAGAAGCAGTGTGTGAAAAATCGAAATGCACCCCATGATTCAGCACCTTGTAGAACCACCTTTAGCAGCAATAACTTGGAGTAATTGTTTTCTGTATGACTTTATAGATCTCTCATATTGTTGTGGAGGAGTTTTGGCCGACTTTTCTATGCAACATTGCTTCAGTTCATTCAGTTTTGTAGGCATTTGTTTATGCACAGCTCTCTTAAGGTCCCACCACAGCATTTCACTCAGGTTGAGGTTTGGACTTTGACAGGACCATTGCAACACCTTGATTCTTTACTTTTTCAGCCATTCTGTTGTAGATTTGCTGCTGTGCTTGGGATCATTGTCCTGTTTCATAACCCAGTTCAGGCCAAGCTTTAGCTGTCAGATAGATGGCCTCACATTTGACTCTAGAATACTTTGGTATACAGAGGAGTTCATGGTCAAATCAGTGACTGCAAGGTGCCCACATCCTGTGGCTGCAAAACAAGTCCAAAACATCACCCCTCCACCACCGTGCTGACAGTTGATATGAGGTGTTTGTGCTCATATGCTGTCTGGTTTTCAGCAAACATGATGCTGTGCATTATGGCCAAACGTCTCCACTTTGGCCTCGTCTGTTCAGAGGACATTGTTCTCGAAGTCTTGTAGTTTGTTCAGACTTTGCAAACCTAAGCCATGCTGCCATGTTCTTTTTAGAGAGAAGAGGCTTTCTCCTGGCAACTCTTCCATACTTGTTCAGTCTTTTTCTAATTGTACTGTCATGAACTTTAACATTTAACATGCTAATTGAGGCCTGTAGAGTCTGAGATGTAGCTCTTGGGTTTTTTGCAGTTTCTCTGAGCGTTGTAAGGTCAGAAATTGGGTTGAATTTGGTGGGACATCCACTCCTGGGAAGATTGGCAGCTGTCTTGAATGCTTTCCACTTGTGAATAACCTTTCTCATTGTAGCATGATGGACTTTATGTTGTTTGGAAATGGCTTTATAACCCTTCCCAGATTGATGGGCAGCAACAATCATTTCTCTAAGATCATTACTGATGTCTTTTGTCTTTGACATTGTGTTAACACACAGTTGAATGCTAAAGACCAGAAAACTGCCAAAACCTCTGCTTTTATAGACTTGCTGATAATGCATTTGATTATCAGCACCTTGCTGCTACTTAATGTCTTAATTCCTATGGAAACCGTAAGGGTGTATGTAGTTTTTCATACAGTGGTGTGAAAAAGTGTTTGCCCCCTTCCTGATTTCTTATTTTTTTGCATGTGTGTCACACTTAAATGTTTCAGATCATCAAACAAATTTAAATATTAGACAAAGATAACACAAGTAAACACAAAATGCAGTTTTTAAATGAAGGTTTTTATTAAGAGAAACAAAAAATCCAAACCTACATCCCTGTGTGAAAAAGTAATTGCCCCCTAAACCTAATAACTGGTTGTACCACCCTTGGCAGCAACAACTGCAATCAAACGTTTGTGATAACTGGCAATGAGTCTTTCACAGTGCTGTGAAGGAATTTTGGCCCACTCATCTTTGCAGAATTGTTGTAATTCAGCCACATTGGAGGGTTTTTGAGCATGAACCGCCTTTAAGATCATGCCACAGCATCTCAATTGGATTCAGGTCAGGACTTTAACTAGGCCACTCCAAAGTCTTCATTTTGTTTTTCTTTAGCCATTCAGAGGTGGACTTGCTGGTGTGTTTTGGATCATTGTCCTGCTGCAGAACCCAAGTGCGCTTCAGCTTGAGGTCACAAACAGATGGCCGGACGTTCTCCTTCAGGATTTTTTGGTAGACAGCAGAATTCATGGTTCCATTTACCACAGCAAGTCTTCCAGGTCCTGAAGCAACAAAACAGCCCCAGACCATCACACTACCACCACCATATTTTACTGTTGGTATGATGTTCCTTTTCTGAAATGCTGTTACTTTTACTCCAGATGTAATGGGACACACACCTTCCCAAAAATTTCAACTTTTGTCTCGTCAGTCCACAGAGTATTTTTCCAAAAGTCTTGGGGATCATCAAGATGTTTTT
>VUQI01016484.1:2281-12502 GCA_015106735.1 Paratilapia polleni
GCGGCCCGATGTACTTCAGCTCTGCCTCTGCCAGCTCATCCTGCTGACCTATCTGGATCCACAGTGGGGTGTCAGACGGCAGAGAAGCCAACTGCTGCAGCTTCGAAGGATTGCCTAGAAAACACAGAACAATAAACAAACAAGCAAACAGCAGAGGATGGCCAATTACATTTGATTAATGCTCTCTGGGACAGTTTTGGGTACATTGTAGGCCATGATGCACTTATAATAGAGAAGAACTTCAGTGTGCTCTTCAATTAGTGTGATAAACAGCCATTACAGTGTGCATGGCGGTAAAAAACGGGAGCTTATGAGTGACTGGTGACGCAATGTGGCAGTAATTAAAACACACACAAATTTGAACTTTTTACATAAAAAAAAAGCAACTTTAAGTAAGCAACTGTACAACTTCTACTTCATCTAAAGTTTCCAGTATTTGCTTCTTACTTAGAAGTTTTAGTCGAGCCTCTGGATCCGACACAGCCTCCAGAAAGCCGGCGAGGTCAGCTGGGACATCAACTAGGACCCTCCTGTCAATTTTTCCCATGAAGTCATTGTCTAAAACCTGCAGGGGGACAGGAGAGATACATGCAGGAGAAAGGAGTAAAGAAGGAATTATGGGTGAGTATAAAGCAAATTTAACCACAAAGCAACAGGCAAGTTCTTCTTTTCATTTGCAAAAGAGGACTCAGCAGCACCTGGTGGATGCTCTCACCCAAAGTGCAACACAGTGCCCTTGATAGGAGGAACAAAAGAAATGGACCACACAAGTAATGCACTATGTATATAATTAAGGAGATTACATTAAAAATTTTTTAAAAAAAAGCACTTTCAAAGGCCTCTCCATGGGGTACCAAGTGTTATGGTTGATATTCAAGATTAGTCCACTAATGTTAATTAATGCTAGTCATTCTAAATCTATAAAAGAAAAAAAAATCAGCTTTCAGTACCAAAGTAATGGCCCTTTAAGTTGATAAATGTTACCACGCATTACATAACAAGTTCCTCCATGTGGAATGTAAATGTATGTTAATACCTTAACCCAAGGGTTGTCCCCTCTTCTACCCGGATCTTGCTCCTGGCAGATGAACCCCCGCTGCAGCGAAATGGTACCTTCCAGCTGATCCCTCACCTTTAAGTCGGTCGAGATCAAGAACGTTTTGGGGGGGCGGCGCTTCCTGATCTGTTCATGGGCCCCTGACATCTTAGAAGTGTCTGTGAGTGCGGCTAGTTCACAGTGGAAATAACCCCTTCATTTTTCTATGAATCTGAGAAATAAAGTTGATTAAAAGACACATAAATAGGGCCAAAGCGTGCCTGTCCACGCCAAGTGATAGCAGCGTCAGGTAACGTTTAAACTTTCTTCACTGACGCTCTAATTGAACGTTTGTCAAAACACCGTTAAAACAGCAAAAAGCTAACTTTCCGCCATCTTCTCGACCAACAAAACCAGGCAGTTAATTATGTTAATAACCGTAGGCGCCTATCAGAAACTCACCAACTTTATGAGCTCCGACCGTCAACATTTCCCCTCACATTTAAAGGAGCTCCGCTTCAATAACAAACCGCACCATGAAGCAGGAAGCCGGTTGACTGACGCCAGCGGGGCCCAATAGAAAGTTAGAACTCGCGATCGACGGAGGAGTCTAGGCCAATCAGAGCGCTTGTGGGCGTTACCGTGTTGAGCAAAGGGGGAAATTCCACTGTTCTTATTAAAGTACTCACTTATGCACGCAGGAAGCTGACACACACACAGTGCAGAGACACATCAGTGTTTTTATTTTTTATTAGTTTATAAATAGAGTGAACAAAAGTCAGCTCTTCTTCCATCAACACAGAAATACACATCAAGAAAAGAAGAAATATTCTGTGCACAATCAAAACAGGATTGCAATGCAGAACTACCTTAAAAACATACAATAAATCCCTTTAAAGTGCAAATTTCAAATGTGCATCATGTGACTTTTATGGCATCATTACACTCATATGCAGATGGGCCACAGTGGATAAATAAGTCATACTTTTAAATCTGTACTGTTGCATTTAAATCCTTCTCGCTCCAACAGTGAGGACATATGACCAGCCAGTCCCAACCTTCCCAGGATTTCACACTAAAAGCACAGTTTAGAGAATAATAATAATAATAAAATTACAAAAATAAATACAACTTACACAAATATTTTCTTTCCTATCCCATGCATCATCTTGTGTAAAATAATAAAATCCTGAAAATGTAAATTCTACATGATCCTTCATATAACATCAGTAATCTTTGGTACCTAGTAACCATATACATGAATATAGTTTTTTTAACCAGACAATGTGTGATTCAGCCATAATAAATGTACCAAAAAAATCGTTTTTTTAAATTATATTACATATTTTATGGAATGTTTTCAGAATAATACAGTGAAAAGTGTCTGCAGCAGTTTCACATGATAATGGAGATACAGTACAGAAACAGTAAGCAACATGGGTGCAAAGCTCTCTGCTTTCAGTTGCCAGCTGTGGTTGCATGTCTTTCTTTGACCAGTCTCATTCAGAAAGACAAAGGCGGCTCCTTCGTGGATGTGAATGATTGCCAGGTGTTGACCTGTGTCGTTGCGGCTCACGGAGTCCGTGCAGGTGTTTGTAATGACTGCAGGCCTGGCTGAACATACAGTGGCGTTCTATTTTAAGTCCTTCCCACTGATTGTGTTTCTCCGTGTGGAAAAAACCCCAAACCAAAAACAAAACTGGAATGAGTCATGCAGTGCGAGTTTAGCTGCTGCACACTGGTGCGCCGGGTTCACTAGAACAAACAAACAACGAGTGCTTGTGGCTCATGTTTGGACCGAGGCCTGCGGTATAAGTAAGTCTGATCAGAACTGAGGAGACGACTGATCCGTGTTAACAAAGTAGGTGGTGAGCTCCCCTTTCCCCTTCACGTTCACTTTTCCTCTGAGAGTGACGCCGTATCCCACGGTCTGGACCATCTGGGATGTTTCTTCTGTCACCTGGGAGCCAAAAAAAAAATGACAATGAAGGAGAGTTAGGTTTTATGTCTATCCAACCACCTTTTATCTGCTGTGCCAAAAAAGCCCAGAAAAGCTACTGAATACAGCTTTTCAAGTGTTTTTCTGTCCTCCCACAGTGACGGGCAACAAGCCCCCAAGGTGCAGCTCACAGATTTAGTACAAACAGATGGAAACCAGTACGAAAGAAAAGGTGGTGCAGGGCTGGAGTCACGATCAGAGGAGCCCTGTCGCCAAACACTTTGGTTATATGAATCATACTGTGGACCGTCTGAGCCATACATCGATAGAGGAGACATCAGCATCTTATTATAACAAGAACCTAAAAGTCTTAACAAAGAACTGGACATTTTTTTCAAAACATACATATACACTGTTGCAGGTCTATTCATCTTAACTTTGATTGTGCCATTTTACATTACCTGAGCTGTTGGTCACTGACTGTTTTTGCACTTTTTGCATTGAATGGTTGGAAGCACCTCTTTAATGCAGTTGATGATGGTGGATAAGCCTGATGGCAGCATAGGGTCTCCTATGGGAGATTTCTCTATACAGTGCTTACATATATGTTGTATAATAGTTATAAAGAACTTCTACTTTTATTGTCAAGAAGGTATTATATGAGATATATGCACACTGTTTTTTATTTGGACAGATCTGAACTAGTTGCTTTCTGTTTGGATAGTGTCTCCATTGTTAATATTTCGGTTCATTTTCTCCCCAGTTTTTTTCTTTTATTCCTTTTATACTTTTTGTGGTAGATACAAGGAATATTTTTAATCCAATATATATATATTTTATCTGTGACTGTCAATTCACATCATGGTACAGCGCACACTCTTATAGTGGCTATTTTTCTACACAAATTGTTTGATCCATGTAAGGTTAATTTATATGTTCTGACAGGACCCTACATCCATGTGACTGGATCATGATGCAAATATGTGCATTGTCATCTGATGTATATTTGCAAAGGCCGGAGTGCTGGCGTGTGAAACAGTTAAAGAAACAGACTGATTTTAAGAGAAAAGCTTGAGAAAATTTCTCACTGATTATCAGATTTTTTTTTTTTTTGAACTTTTAACTTTCTTATATAAATGACAATTAAGACTCAGACATGAAATATGAGACAAGACCGAGATGCACGACAGGCTGGAACTGAATATGGGATGTTGCACTTTAATGTTAGTACAGAGTAGGCCAGCAGTGCACCCATACATGTGGTTAAAAAAAAAAACATAGTGACACATTTTAAACTGACTCAACCTCCAAAGAACTTCTAAAAATACTGTTTCCTATTTTCTCTGTTATTTATTATTAAGTTATGTCATTGTAATATCCAGCTTATAGGGGAGTAACAATTCTCCAAAACCGTGGTTCGGTAGGTTTTCCTTTAGAGCGGATGAATAACACAAGTCAAGGAAAAAAAATAGGCCCGATTGTTTGATCATGATTTAATCATGAACAAAAATAATCTCCATTATTCGGATGCATTTCCAGTTCATTATTGTAATATATTCAGCTTTTATTTAATCACAATTATTTTTTTAATTAGTTAAATACAATTCTTTACATATTTTACTTTTAAAAATTTCAAAAATTTTTTTCCCCCAAATAACTCATTTCAACACTTTTATTTTACTTTTTTCTATTTAATTAATCTTCTTTTATATAATTTTTACCTTGACATAATTGTTTTGTCACATTATATTATTATTATTTATATATTTATTCTTCTTATTTAAACTATTTTATGATAGGCTGCGTTTGATTTTTAGTCGCTGTAACAAAGGCTTTTCCTACCCTTTGAGATACACAAAATAAAGTGTATCTTATCTTATTAACTGAACCATCGTTAAATATTTCACCTTTCACCAGCCTAGCATTCTTTAATCAGGCGCTGACAGCTTTACGAGTATCAGTGAATCCCAATGTGATATTATAGTATCATATCATAGGCTTGTTACACCCCTACCATTGAATACTGATCACAAGAAGACATTCAGAATAT
Source organism: Paratilapia polleni (assembly GCA_015106735.1). NCBI lineage: Eukaryota > Metazoa > Chordata > Actinopteri > Cichliformes > Cichlidae > Paratilapia > Paratilapia polleni. Next base: position 7,307 of record VUQI01016484.1, read on the forward strand.
AAAAAAGCTATCTGAGATTCCTGCTGTGAGTTTTTTTTTTAAGTATTTTGAAGTATATCAGGCACTTCTTCCAGTCTTGTGACACTGATTTTCTGACCTGGATCTTGCCCAGCACTCCTGTGCTCTCCATCCTGCTGGCCACGTTCACGGAGTTCCCCCAGATATCATACTGAGGTTTATGGGCTCCGATAACTCCTGCAATCACTGGGCCGTGGTTAATCCCTGAAGATAAACAGCAGAAAGGAATCACTAAATGCTAACAAAGACAGACCAGGAATGTCCGGGGAGGTCTGATCACAGCTGTCCGTGCACCTGTGTCGTCTCCAACTTTCTTAAAATTGTTTAGTTGCTTATAAAATTTAAACAGACAAAATGATAAATTGGCATCATACACATACAACCTTTGATTAGACTCTGTGAACAACCTTTTAGTGTTTGGGCAAATAAAATAATAATAAGAAGGTGGAATATTTCCATATTTCCAGTGTCTGAAATGCACTGATGTGGTGTGAGTAAATGTCAACGGCTTATTTAAATGTTCATTATTTTTCTGCAGAGACTCACCGATCCTCAGTTTGAAGCTGTTAAAAGAGTGTGTGTTGATGGCCTCCAGTTTGCCCATCAGAGCGATCGCGAACTCCACCATGGAGCGCACGTGGCTGTAGGACATGTCACATTTCTGTAGGGGGAGCCAGAGGTCACTATTCAGAGTATGCATTTGCCTTGTGTAACATCTCAGTTTGTTGAGCCTTTAAAATCACATCAGAGCACGGCTCTGCAAGTCTGGATTTCAGTTAGAGAAGCTAGATTCTGTTCTTTAGTATATCAGTAAACCTGGGGATAACCTGCAGATAATGACCAGCTCAATGTGATGATAATCTAAAGCTGCCTTGCAAAATTAAGACAACAATTAATAAAAAAATATAAAAAACCTTTGTACAAGTGTTTGAACAGACTTTAAGGTCACAAACCTTCCTTTCATCCCCTGGAAGTGAGTGTGTGAGCCCTGCAACAGCCATGTAGGTGCTGCCGATGGTCTTAATCTTCTCCACTGAGGAGAATTTGGGCTTTGAAAGAAGCTGTGTGAAACACAGACAAATGGAAAGAGAGAGTAAGAGAGAGAGAGAGAGAAGAAAAGACAAAATGTTTCAGCATGCTGGTGCTGACAGTAACAGTACTTCAAAGCGTCTTCTTCCTCATACCTCATCGAAGTCTGCTATGATTTCGTTGAGGAAACGCAAACACTCCAGACCGTCTCTGTTGGCGCTGGTCTCATTGTAAAACTCTTTGAACTGAGGCACCGATGCGAACATCACGCACACGCAGTCATATGACTGACTGTATAGGTCCTAAAAAAGAGTAAAAATTTAAAAAAAGTTAATTCCAGGATAACATACTTTCACCTTATTTGCAGCAAGAAGCCAACAAATGTCAAACCTGCTCTGCTACTTTTTGCATGTTTTGCATGCTTTTTACGTCCGACGAGGTTGCACGACAACTCGAAACTAACGTGTTGGTGCCAACACTCAACAATCAAATGTCTCTTGTTTTTTAACACAGTGGATCTGCTTTTGGAATAGCTATTCCAGGTGACAGTTCAGTTCACCGGGTTGAGCAGGTAACCCACATGCTGAAAAGGTTACTGCAGAGGCCCGGGTTCGAATCTGCCCCGAGCCATTTGCTGTGTGTCTTCCCCTGCTTTCTCTCCTAGCTGCCTGTCAAAAATAAACGCAAAAAATACTTGTAAAAAAGAATAACTGTTCTCAAATATGGTTGATTGAGATGGTATGAATAACAAATACATAAATAAATCAGTAGTTGTTAAAGGGAAGTTGTTGTTCTAGGAGAGTCCAAGGATAAAAATTTGGAGCTGGAAATGAGCATTACATGTCCACTTTAGTGTTTCATCATCAAATTCCTCGTAATATTTAATCTACCAGTCAAGCAGGTTAGCATGTAACTTCCTCTAAAACCTACAGTTTTATATGAAAGTCACACAGCGGAGGAAGACGTGTGAAAGCTGCCACAGCCCTCAGAATATCAGGCTCATCAGGGCTTCAAACTGATGTATAACTGGATCTGTAATGAACAGGTAATGAATATCTGTTGTGCATCTTGGCTGTGTTTTACTTGCCTGGTTGCTAATGTTTTTGCCCATGAAGAAAGAGGCGACGTGAGGCGGCATGACGTTCTGCAGGAGGAGCTTGTTGACGTTCTCCATGGTCTCCATCTCCTCCCTTTCTGTCTGGAAACAACGCTCCAGGAGGAAATCTACACGGCAACTCAGCTCATCCTGAGAGAAACACAAAAAGACGGAGTTTCACTCTGGATATGAACTGCTAGTATTTGCATGTCACATTCATTTGACACATATTCCCCTTTGCTTCATTAAATCTTTGTACACATACACACACCTGTCTGGCCAGTATGATGCATACGATATAAAAGATGGCCAACCAAATCCCAGACATGATTTGAGGGTCCTTCAGAACACCAGGTCTGTGGAAAAACACATGCACATTATTATCTTTAGAACCATGCTGACACTGTGCAGACTTCTAACCTATTTCCATTACATATTTGCTCAAAGAAGAGTGTCTTGTATCACACACAGTCAATGGGGCAGGCCCCAGTGTATAGAAAGCTGATGAATAAGTGATGCTGATGTGAAACTCCAGACAAGGATTCACAATCTGGGCCCTCAGAAGCAGACAAAAGGCAGGAAATGTAACACCTTGGCCAGGCAAAACACACTATGACCCAGTTCCAATCCATCTCCTACACCCTCTCCCTGCACACTTTTACTCCGTTAGTGTGGAGGGTCATCCACATTCAGTGCTACTCTAAACCAAATAGCTTAAAGTGGAAGTGGACAATTAAGCCCTCCATCACTAAGTAACAGCACTCCGTGAAAGTGCACCATCTGTTTTACCGATCAGTAATAAACAAAAGTCAAAGGCTTATTGTGGTAATTTTCTTTACATGTTTTTTAAAAGGCTGTGGCTCTCAGCTGGAAAAGGATGGAGTGTCCACTCCACGTCAGGGAGGACTTGCTGCTCCAAGTGGAGAAGTTTAAGTGTCTTGAGGTCTTGCTCATAAGTGAGGGGAGAGCGGAGGGGGAGATTGGTGCAGATGCAATGGTGCGGTGTCGGCAGTGATGTGGAGGAGGTGGCTGAGGAGCGGGAGGTCTGTGCATCTCTGCTTAGACTGCTGCCCCCCCCCAAAAATGGATGGATGTTTTTTAAAAGTGTTTCATCGTTTAGTTTTTATATTTATTTCTGCTGGTATAAAACACACAATAAAGAACAAGAAAGAAGAGAGAGATAACAAGAGGGAGACTTTCAGAAATAATGTTGTAAACGTCCAAATGTAACTGAAACAGAACAGGAGAATTTTCCAAAAAGCGACAGACTTAATACATGCAAGTGAAGTTTCAGTCTGAGACAGGCTGCTCTGTTTCTACCCTAAGAGACCCTTCAGCAGCTGCATATTTGATTGCACGTGGAATTATACTTGTCACAGAGCGGGAAGGTGTAGGGGATGAATGTGGACGTGTGGGAAGTGTCATTTTGCAGGATTACTGAGAGTCTGGGTGACTGTGTGGACACGAAACCAGCTGTGACATTATATATTTTCATGTCTGCACATTTATCTAATGTATCGGTTTGTCCATAAATAGTGTAATGTGTACAGAATATGACCACCAGCATCAAAACATGCTTTAGAAAACTGAAACAAAGTGCTTGAAGGGGTTTATTAACTGAATATTTACTTCTATGTTGATAAGTTTCTGTTGGCTTGCTCGTGTTTTTCTTATATAGTGAAAAGGACTGGCATTTATTTTGCCCTTTTCTAGTCTTAGTGAGTACTTAAAGGACTTTAAGCTACAATCCACATTTATTCATTAACCCAGCGCTTTATGAACTTTATCTTTCCTACATTCACACCTATGACCAACTCAGAATCACCAGCTGATCTAACATGCATGTCTTTGGACTGCATGTTAGCTTACAGGTATGTGTGATAAATATCCATTCATCCATTCATCCATTTTCTTGCCGCTTATCCGGATCCAGCTCGCGGGGGCAGCAGTCTAAGCAGAGACGCCCAGACCTCCCTCTCCCCGGCCACTTCCTCCAGCTCTTCTGGGGGAACGCAGAGGCGTTCCCAAGCCAGCCGAGAGATGTAATCTCTCCAGTATCCTGGGTATGCCCCGGGACCTCCTCCCGGTGGGACATGCCTGGAACACCTCACCCAGGAGGCACCAGGGGGGCATCCTGGTCAGATGCCCGAACCACCTCAACTGACTCCTTTCAATGTGGAGGAGTAGCAGCTCTACTCTAAGCTCCTATCTTAGAGTAGCTCCTACTCTATACTCCTATCTCTAAGGCTAGGCCCAGCCACCCTCCGGAGGAAGCTCATTTGCGCTGCTTGTATCCACGATCTCATTCTTTTAGTGACTACCCAGAGCTCCTGACCATAGGTGAGGGCAGGAACATAGATCGCCCGGTAAATCGACAGCTTTGCTTTTATATGTGATAAATACTGTTTGAAAAAGCTTGTACCACCATAGAACCAGAGGGCAGGAAGCAGCACTTAAATAAACCTTTAAATGTTTTTGGTTTCTCATTCACCCTTTTAAGCACACATTTAAACACCATCAATCAGAGGAGTAGTTTTTTCATTGTGACTGTCTTCATTAGTTTCTTGGTGTTGGCTTGTTTATGTGTGAGGAACTGGAAGGTATGCGGTGCTACTCACTTAGTGCCATTGTAAAGCACGTCGATGAGGCAGTGGGACCTCGGAGCGTAAACGTAGAGGAAGAGGGCGAGGTAAACCACGACAGCCAGCGTGAGCAGCAGTGTCTTCACAGACATGCACGTCCTGGTGAACACAATCACTCCCAGCATGGCCAGTAGGCAGCAGTACAGGTAGTACTGGATGTTTGGGGAAAAATACGTGAGAACAGCAGGTTAGGTGAGATGTACAAAGCGTCAAGTTAAATGTTCTAATAATTTTAAGCAACTATTTTGCTCTATTGGCCAAGAATGGTTCAAATGTTTAGAAAGTGATGAGCTAAATGCCAAGTATATCAGCAAAACTAAAGATTATGCTAAACTTTGAGAAGATTACGAGCTGCACAGACCCATTAATGATGCTGTTATGACGACATCTAACAAAACATCATACTCCCCC
>VUQI01016484.1:12536-35863 GCA_015106735.1 Paratilapia polleni
CAAATTAAAAAAAAAAAATCCCCCCCCCCCCCCCCCCAAAAAAAATTATAAAATATAATTTTTATGTGAAACATGTGAAAAAAACACCCATAGCAAATTGTTTATAAACTCACAGGCACGGTGTAGAGTTTGAAATCTTCTAACATGGTCTTGTTGACGATTTCGGTGCAGTTTTTTCCAGGGAGGAAGAACTGCAAGAAAGATTTAAAACAGCAAAAAAGACATATATAAAATAAATAAAGTAATATAGAGGATCATCTAATGAACAGACAAAAATATCAGTAATTATTTAGCCATAAATAATTTTAGTTAATTTTATAATTATTATACTATTATATAATATCTATAAAAATGTAACATAAAAATAGTATAAATAGATCAAACGAAAAAGTAACCTTATACTACGATCACGCTAAGGAAAACAGTGGTTGGGGACCGCAGCACAACCAAAATTATTGCGAGTGTGTGCAATGTTGCCTTTGAAATGGTTGCTTCGAAGATGGGGTCAGCTGGGGTCAGCTGCAGTCTTCAAAGCAACTTTAGTGCATTGAGACGGTGATAAAATGGCAATGAGATGAAGTCAGTCTGCTGTCAGTGTGTGACTGAATGGGGTCAAGTTGGCAATGACATGCAATCTGTTTGTGATAATATGGTGATTAACTGTGGTAAATCTGAGAAAATCGCAAATCTGTTGCCATCTGTTGCAAATCTGTGTTTATAAATTAGATGGCTTATTTGCAAACCTTCACTAATCTGTCTGAGAGTGACTGCAGTTTGGAGACAGGTTTGTGCAATCGCCTTGCAGTCAAAAGTGGTCGTCCAGAGGTTGAGGGTGTTGCACGGTCAACCTCTTGGTGACCAGTACTTGCAATCGGTTGTCAAATGTGAAAAAAAAATTCAGTGCAATCACCGGGCAACCACCAATTTTTCCTAGTCACAATGAGGTTGCCATCCTATTTTTACTCTAATGTGACTGAGCCTTCAATGGCAAAATGACTGCCAAAGGAACTTACAAAGTTGAGAATGGCCATCAGCAGAGTGATGAGCACACAGACGATGACCACAAATAGCCGTAGCACTGCCCTGGTGGAGACACCGCGGGACAGCCCAGATATCCACTGGACACCCAGCGGCATCTTGGGGCGCCATTTCTGTGAAAAAAAGAAAAAAAAAAAAAAAAAAAAATCAAGCACATTAAATATCAGCATGTATATTAACAGTGCCAGCAGTAATTCATTACCTCATTTATCTTAAAGTTATCAGCAAACTGATTTTAGTCGCTGTGAATGTGCATGAATAGGTGTTTGTATGTGCTGTATGTCGCACACTTCTTTGATGCATATTTTCATCCAAAATGTGAAGGCCTTTGTTGCTCTAAAAATAAAGTTATTATTACTCATTTTAATTCATTTAAAATTTTTGCTTGATTCAGAATTAAACACGTTAAATACTTGATAAAACTCGGTAAAACTCAAGGGGCAGCCTCAGTGCAAAAATGAATTGAGGAGATGGAAAGAGGTGCAGCATTTATCCTACCAAAGATGTGGAAAACTCTGTGATTATGTCAGACAATGGGGCGCCCTACTTAGGCCACAAGGTTTGAAGAAATCTCTGTCAACTTTTGCTTGGGGATGGACACAAAATGTTTCCAATATAAATAAAAGAAATGTTTTTACCACCAGACATTTGTGTGGTGATGATGAGTGTTGAAAAAAAAAAAAAATACAATTATTGCTCAGCTGTGACTGCCAGGGGGTTATGAAAAAATGTATAACCTTTCAAAACATGTGATTAAATGCACAAACACCTCCTGGGTGTTGTCCTGGAGCCATCAATCAACCCTGACTCTAGACTATTTATACTATGCATACATGCATGCGTGTTTTCTCCTTATTTACAGAACCGCTGATACTGAACCCTGGATTATCGATAAAAGGTAGATCACCTGTTGATATATATTAAATACAACCCGTCTGTGTTTGCTTACCTCCAAGTATCCAGTGAAAGCAATGAACAAAAACAGCACCATCACTGCAAAGGTCACACCGTAGGACACTGCCATCGCAAAGTTCCTGTGGAGGAGTGAAAATTTATGTAGTCCACACTATTTATTCCTCAAATAATAAAGACGTGTGTGTGTGTGTCAAGTTTGTGACATTAGACTCAGAGCATGTTGAAGCTTTTGGAGCTCAAGAAAATTTCAGCCATAAAATGTCTCATATGATTGAAGTGTTACTCACTTTTCAGAGACCAGCATCTGGACAACGAAAAGAGTGATGAAAATTAGGGCTAAGCAGCTCATTGAGTGGTGCAAACCCTTCACCTCCGAAAAGCGGAACTGGAAAACAAAAAGTTTATATGGCTTGAGAACATTTAATGAAACCTTAAATGCGTTCCTGCTCATTTGTGTCATTATAAGCGCAATAATAATAGTCTTAGACCTGAGAATGAATCTACCTGTTTCTCTAAGTTGAGGTCGTTAAACAGCAGAATCAAACAGTTGAGCTTCTTTGCTCTCTTCCTGAATGAAAGATCAAAAAAATAATCAGAGAAGAAATGATGGAAGTCAAGAAAATTCAACAAACCAAATGTACAAATTAGTTTTAATGGGTTACAGTCATTTGGAAAAGAAAGTTTTCACAGGGCTCTATGCAGTCCTGTGAAAAACCTAAGTACACCCTTACTTGGCTTGTTTTGCAGCCATAGGACCTGGGCACCTTGCAGTCATTGAGTCAAACTGACTGAAATGCTGTGGTGTGACCTTAAGAGAGCTGCGCATAAATTAATTCTTGCAAACCTCAATGAACTGAAGCAACGCTGTAAAGAAGAGTGGGGCAGAATTCCTCCACAACAATGTGAGAGGCTGATAAAGTCAAACAGAAAATGATGACTTCATTTGCCAAGCTGCTAAAGGTGGTTCTTCAAGCTGTTGAATCATGGAGTGCATTTAGTTTTTTCTCACAGGACTGCACAGAGTCCTGTGCAAACTTTCTTTTTCACATGATTGTAAATGTTTTTAACACTGAAAATCTTACCTCTTAATGTCCAATGTGTCCAGTGATCCCCTAACACTGTTATCAACAACCAAGCTGGGACAAAACAAGAACACATACACACACACAAGCTTACATGGATTATATGGCATTCACTTTAAAGGACAAATTTTATTGTTCTAGTTATTTCTATTATAGTTGGATAAACAACGATGATGCATTTTGCATGATTTCTCTCATGTTCTTTGGTGGATTTCTGGTACTAACCAGTTAGGGTCGTCCTGACAAGGTGGTCGTTCCTGAATCAAACAAACCAACATGCACAGTCAGAAACAGACTACAGTCACTTCACTCAAATACACAATAGAGTTAATAATGAAACACTGGTTGGAGACAAAGCAGAGACCCAGAGGTGGCGTGACACACCGCATTTCTGAGGGAGAAACTAAGCAGCAAGCAGAGTAACAGCACAAATACATAGATACATACGATAATTGGCTTCTTGGGGCGTCTGGCCTCAGGGTTGCTTAGACCTTCGAAGGGGTTGACGCTCTTCCAGGACTGGAGGTACTGAGACATGCGGAGTGACGCACGCTGCCTGTTCTCCCCTGGTGCAAGATGGTTTGGCTGAAATTAAGGCAGAGATTATAACTTTCCTACATTTGAACTGGATACAGTACATACAACAAAGAGGGATCTGCAGTTACTCAGAGCAAGTTTTTCCTTCTCTTGTTTTCAGGGTTCAAACCAACACCTTCCATGCTCTAACATTTATTCAGCTTCCCCTTTTACACATAATGGTTTATTTTGTGGTTCCTGTTGTGACATTACATATGTACACCAACAAGTAAGTTGATTCCTTAAGATGGGAACACATATATAATGGCTAGCTGAAATTCCTAAAATGGGACACAACACACCTAATTACTGGAGCAGACAACAGAGCCACAACACACTTCAGCTTACTATACACTACAAGAGTATGAAAAGACTCCAAAGACTCAAGTCTGGCACCTTCTCACTTTCAAAGACAACGTGCCATAAGTTAGAGTTTTAGTCTAATTATGAGACTTTACAAAGACAGGAGAGCTTGCAGGGTATTTCCAAGACTACACCTAGATTCCATTTGAGATTATTACGTTCGTAGTGGAAATTTACAAGAAGACAAACTGCTGAACGATGGAGCAGAAAGAGGAAGAGCTTTCGGGCACAGCTGCCTTTAGTGTGGCGCACTGGTTTGTTGAAGAAAAACAGCCCAAATGAAGAAGAGGAGACGCCACAGAATGTGGATATGACACTGGATAAGAGACGAGAGAGAAAACTTAGTGGCGTTCACATGACTGAACTTCACAGTTTGCATAAGCCATTACAAAAAAATTTTAAGGCAACCTCACACCAAACAATTGAAAGGATGGGAGCACAACTTTACCCAAACTGTTTATTGAGACACTGGACTTTTGTCTGCAACACTGAAATCACTGGTATATTTACTATGCTAGAAACTCATAGGGATGGATCAAATGTGGCACGTCTTCATTTATTGTGGTTTTTTTTCCAGCATTTTGCGTCCTCATAGGTTTGTTAGTGAAGGAGATAGCCACATGAAATTTTCAGGGGGTCTCAGGATCAGTGACGCAGCAGATGAGGACACTGTGGTTTAGTAAAGTGAATAAAAGGGGCATGACATCTTACACCAAAAGAAAACTGTCACAAGGTAAACAGGAAATGAAGCAACAAATAGTGAAGAGAGCACATTCACCGATCCTGACACCCTCTGTGATCCAGACCTCTCAATGTGCTCAAATTTAAAGGATTTTGTAAAACTTCTGTAGGACTTTAAGTTGTTTGCTCAACATGGCCAAACTACCACACAGAACATGTGTAAGCTACATTTGTAAGTGTTAATTTGACTATATTAGAAAATTATTTTGACACGGCAGAAACCACTGCTAGAAAGGTATCAAAATGTAGTTAAAAAGGAGACCTTCCATCTACTATAACTTGTTTTGACCAGCCACCTATCCCACATGGAGATATCACCATTGAAAGTTTACCCAAAATGCACTTTTTGAAGTTCTCTCCAGTAAATTATCAGGAAACAGATAAATCATCAAGGATACCAGTGCTTGTTTCTGTTATTCTACATCACAGACATTAAGTTGGTGCAGTTTTGTTATTGGAAACATGATATATTCCAGGATAGTGATGCTCGAAGTTGAAGAAAAAAATCACGCTGAACAAAAATATGATTTCGGCTTTAGATGGTGACAGCTGGGGTGGGTGTAAAATTGATTTGGTTCCAGTTTTTAACAGATGCTAAATATGTTTCTCAGCCCGGAAAATTTCATGTGGATATCTCCTGTATTTATGAGGTTATGAAGAATCAAAAATGCTGAAAAAAAATAGAAGCCTTAAAAAGCGCTAAATTCCCACCCACCCCTGTGTACTTTGAGGCCTGTAATTTGGTAAATTTTCATAGTATGGAGGTAAAATTTTGCACGGCTTCACTAAATATACTAAAGTTATTGTACAAAAAAACCCCCGCAGATTCTGACGAGGGAAATCTCTTAAGATTTTGTCATTTTACATGGAAACATGTAAGGCTGTACATGACTGGTCAGTACATGTTTTGATAAATCTCTGTAAGACTGCTTCTTAAGAATTAGGAATAGAATATTTACACAATACAAACTGCATGATTTTATCTGCAAAATTAATTCAACTGACACGAAAGAAAAAACAAAGTGAAACACATCCGGTCTGACTGTGCTGATCAGTCTGCATGTCCAAATCATATTCATAATGTGCCTCATAGTCGTTAAGTGTGTTAAGTTTGTAAAGTTTGTATATTTTCCAATAAATTAGAGGTGAAACTTCTCAAATTTAAATATCTCTACTGTTACATTTCTTTCATATAATTTGATTTTTTAAAAAATTAATTCCATTAAAAAAATACCTGCCCTGTTTCTCACAGACATGAAGACACCTACCAGTGCATGCCTCCTGGGAACGCGGTCTGGCTTCTTGGGGTCAATCACCAGATATGTTTTTCTTCCTTTCAGAAGAGGGTCCCGACTCCCCCCATCCCCGTCCTCCACTTTGTATGCTCCATTCAAGTGTTGCAGTGTCTCCTCTGTGATGTGGACCCGCCTGTTCATGAAAGCAGCAATAACAAAAAGTGGGTCAAAAAATACCCACCAGCTCAGATTTTGATTATGTTTAAATTGATTTTAAGACTGTCTCACCCAGGAAGACCTCCAGACTCCATGTGGTTGGCTAAAGTGACGTCATCGGACCACACGTCGTACTGCCACTTCTGCAAGCCGATCACACCGCAGAGCACGTTGCCCGTGTGGACGCCTACCCGCATGTTGATCTGCACGCCTGTTGCCTCTCGCAGGTTACTACAATCAGGCAAACGCAGGAATAAAATCAGAACAGCAGTTTCTTGCAGAAATGTTCAGTCCTGATCATTTCTGGCACTTCTTGTGGCACAAAAAGACAAAAATGACTAAAGAAAGAAAAACAATGCAATTGTGAAACAACAATCTCCCTTATCAATTTGGTGCTGCTGGTGTCACACTAGTAAAACTCCACCTAACGTTCTAGGACTTACAGTGCTTAACAGATTTGTCATAAAAAAGAGAAAGACCATCCAGCATCACAAAGTGCTTTAATGTAGACTCCTTCCTTTTCAGTGAGTTCTCCATGTTTTATCATTTTGAAGAATTTCAAACTGAATTCACATTTTCATACCCGAATCTGAGCCGGCACACTGGACTTCTCTGAGAAGTGAGAAATTAATCAAGCGTAACATTCAACCACTAAAATTCATTTTTCTATTTAGGAATTCAAGTAAATAACCTCATAATCAAAAATTAATAATGTGCTTTACTATTTTTTTCTGCTTTTTTGTAAAACAGTGAATTGGAAAAGTTATGGATAACAACAATGATTTTATTTTAGCATTAAAAATATTTTTATTAAAGAGTTTACGTATACTGGTGGATTAACCATTACAGAAACATAAAAAATGATTTTGGTAATTACCAATACTGCTAATTTAGGGCAGCTGTGGCATAAAGCTTACACTGGGAGGTGGTCTAATAAATTAGTTAAGCACATTAACATCTACTATTGTAGTGCCTCCTGTAATCAAGCTATATATGCTTCATAAGTGTCATAATCAAACTCAAGGTTTAGAGATGAGTAAGGACGAGCCATATATTGAATATGTCAGGATATCGTGTAAACACGAGCCAAATGCAGGACTAAAGGCAGGCGAGGTACTGTAACAGGAGGCGAGCCGTTTGTTTTGGGTCTTGCACAAAATTCCAGAAATAAAGTCCAACTAAACAGAGGAACATATCAAGAAGCGAGATTAATGGGTCAGTGAAGTAAGTTGAGCCTAAAGTTAGTTTTCAGTGCAGAATAAAAAATAAAAGAAATCTGTAAAAATGCAGTACAATATTCCGTATAAATGAAGAAACTTTTCACAGATGTTTTTCCATATTTTTTTAACCACACATTGAATTTTGCCATTTACTATTTATGGAAGCTTCAGTTAAATGAATGTTTAATGTAGTGGCAGAAAATTACCAGCACATTTTCCATTTTTTAAAATGGATTATGTATTTATTTATTATTATTTCACTTTGATCTGGTTACAAACTAAAGTGATTTCCACATCTCCTTCATTAGGGTGTGGGACAGAGTCTGCACTAAATGAACTGAATAGCCTGTAATGTTTAAAAATTTAAAGTTTCAGAGCTCTAATGTGCAGCTGCCACATTAGGAATAAATAGCAGCATCAAGCGGTAAAATATCTTAACTCACGAATTTACAGGATTAATGATTTTCTGCCCCGGGGTACTCTCTTGTCTTTTGCAGCAACAGTGTCACATTTTACACATTTTTAATATCTTTCCTATTCTTGATAGATCCCTATCACTCATTTCTCTCAAAATGTCTCGGATTGGAGCAGGCGGTGCTCAATTGATCCATTTTGTGAGAAGAAGACTCACTTTTATGTGAGTGCGCTCAGAGCCTGAGGCAGAAAGCCGAGGTTACCAGGGAAATTTGATAACCACCGTCAAAATCACCTTTATCTCTGACTGGGGTTTTACGTTTTGTGAAGCCAGCTAACGCAAAGAAAGCCTGGCTGTGTTGAACTCACTTCATAGCGCACCAATCAGGAATCCAAACTCAACACAAGGAGCAAGAAACCATAAGCAAATCTTCCAAGTAAAACAGCAAGTAACCAAAAGACAAATAACACTGAGACAAGAAGCCTAACACTATAACAAGATGACAAAGACAGGGAAGCCCAGAAACAAAAGAAAAGAAAACACAAGAAAATCAAAACAGGAACCAAAACTCAAAAGAAGCACAAGAATCCAAAACAATATGTTAAAACCTGGAACCAGAATAAATAGTTTGAGTTTTTTCTTTAAATCAAATTTGAAAATTGCCTAAAATGACATGGATGCTTTCATTGCTGTCACTCAAACACGAGGAGCAGCAGTTCTCTGTAGCTCTGACCTCTGCTGAGTAATGGTAATGGTAGCTGCACTTGCTGAAGAAGACGAAATAATACCAAAAAAAGGCAGTCCTCCTACCTCAGTGAAACAGAAGTGGTTTGGTTTTGTGAAGTCTGTTGATGTGTAAAGGTTATTAAAGCTAAAAACAGCAGCATGATAAACCTGTGGCAGCACCAGAAACAAAAGCATGGAGTTCCAAACCACAGCTAAGAAGCAGCAAATTTTAGCTCACTATCCAGCACGAGAGTCTGCATTTCATATCGATGGAGACAAAGATCCCATTTACGAGGTTCGTCAGGACAATGAAAACAACTTAAGTAAGAAACAAGGGGCTGCAAATGCTTTGCTGAGGTAGCATCACCCTGTTTGTGCAACGAAACATGTGAAGAGATTGTGATGCAGCTGAAGAAGCTGCAGTTTTATTCTACAACTCCAGACTTCTGCAGCAGAGGAACAATAGAGTATTAAGTTAACGTTTCCCCAGTCTTTGCTTTTTTAAACAAATAATCCACACTGTAAACGCTCCCTTTTTACAAGATTTTTTTTACCCTGCCTTAGAGGGGAGACCAAAAATGTAAGACTCTTAAAAACAAACAAAACATTACTGTAAATCATAAATTTCACATGATTTATACACAAATGAAGCTGTCAATGATCTTATTTTTTATCCAAATCTAAGCAATCTGCCCAAACACTGCCAAATGTTTCTATATTTGATCCACATTGTGCTATAAAACAACACAAGACCTCACTGATATGAGCAGTATCAGAATATTGTGAACTATTAATATATTTTCGTGCTTCCACATTTTGTAGTGTGCTTCCAGTAATATTATGCAGTGTGCTATCAGTTGTAGATTTAAGTAAGAGCGTCACGAGTATGAAGAGGAAGTTACACAGAGTACATCACATGCAAATTAAGAGAACTAACTTGGTTTACCACAGAAAGCAGACGGGAGATTTTTTATTTTATTTTTTTTTACATATTACACATTTTAAATGCATGTGTAACACATTTCAAGATTTTTTTTTCTTACTGTAGGCTTTATTTGTGTGTAGAAAAGAATTAATGGGAAAAAAATGACAGAAAAAGCTTGAAATGCACCTAAATATAGGTAAAACTTTAAATAACTTGAGATAAACTGACCTGATGGCAGTGCACATGTCCAGCCCCATCTGAACACAGTTCTTGGCGTGGGTGGGAATGGGGTCAGGCAGACCTGACACACAATAGTAGCAGTCACCCAGGATCTTAATGCGAAGACACCCATTCTTCTACAAAGGGAAAGAAAGAGAGAGGGGGAGAGAGTGAGCCACAGACGTCAGACCTGACACAAAACGAGTCTTTGTGAAGAAATAAAAGGGTTATTTTGGGATGGGTGTGCTGGTGTTTGCACCTTGGCGATGGAGTCGAATCTGGCGAAAAGCTTGTTGAGCACAGCGACCAGCTCTTCGGGCGTGCAGGTGCTCGCCAGCTTTGTGAAGCCCACGATGTCGGCGTACAGGATGCTACGCGAACCCACACAGACAAACACAAATATTAGATATATTCAACTAGCTTACAGTGACTGAATAAACACAGGAAATATATTGCTTTATATATAAAAAACTGTCTGACTCATCTTAAACATTAGATAATTATTACGTCATACATTTTACAAGTGATGTGGGTGAGTATTTAAAATGGTACACAGTCAAGAAACACGTAAAAACACAGTACAATGTACCGTTATAAAATGAAGGAATTTTCAGTGTTTTTTTACGGATGTTTTTTCCCGTATTTTTTAACCACACATTGAATTTTACCCATTACTATTTATACAAAACGTCTGTAAAACAACAAACAAAAAACAAAAAATTGAATAATGTACTGGCAGAAAATTAACAGTACATTTTCCGTTTTTCTTTTTACAGTGTATTCTTATATCACATATACCAAACTAAAGTGTGTCTTCACACAATGTCTCAGTGTACAAAAGGATATAAACATTGACATAGAAAACAATGTTTAGTGTAGTTTAATTGTGTATTTATGCACTCAATTTTAGATTTTAGTAAAAACTAAGGCATCTACAGGTGTGAGCAAGGTGAATATGACTGTTTAAGTGAAAAGAAATTATTGTCCTAAATCATATCCCATTTTCCCAGGTCTGAAAATACCTTTAACATACAGCACAGTTTGGTATATGGAAAAATGGACTGGTACTTTAAAAGCGCTTTCTACTCTAACTGAGCACTCACAGCCTCATTCACCCATTCACACATACACATTCATACAGCGCTTCATTTTACACCTTTAACTGCTTTCTAACTATCACATGCACTCTCACATGGATGCATTGGAGGCAACTTGGGATTCAGTATCTTGCCCAAGGCTACTTCAACACGCAGGAGCTGGAGGAGCTGGGGACTGAACAGCCTGTTTTCTGGTTGGTGGACAACCTGCTCTACATCCTGAGGTGCAAACGCCCTCCTTTGAAGCAGTTCCAGGCACCGGCTTTAACCATCAGGAGTAATTACTCAAACCATTTGTCATTAAACTAACAATCTTCATTAGACTAAAGAGCAAGACTTCTAGCTTTTCACCTTCAGGTTTCCACAAATGTACTGCAAGCCTGTGAAGGCCTGCTAGACTTCATCTGACCCTCTGCCAGGCCTAAGCATAGGACTGATGTTTCTTTAGGCATTAGCTACAACTGTTGAGTTAGCAGTTGCATCTTATCGGCGTACTGTCATAGCAAATTGCTTTTACACACACAAAAACAACCTGAAAACCTTAAAGATCCAGTCTAATTGGGTAAGCTAAATATGTAGACCCTACAAACGCATTACATAATGCCAGTGTTACATCTGGTCATAATTTGGAAAGTTTGCCACATTAATGACTTTTTAGATTGTGACAACGTTGCTCTGTGGTCACAAAATAATCTCATCACACAGTAACATTAGACAACAAGGTAAATATGATGTCTTTACTAATGTAACCATGATGTTGCTTCAAAGTCACGGTTATGTTATTATATTACTTCCTAAAATGTTGCATTTTCTGAACATAAATGTGACGTATTCACAGCGCTGCGTTGTAATGTTTTTAGGAAGGGGCCCTGGTCTTATGTTCTTACGTCAGTGTTATGTAATCTGAGCAGACATAAGAGACAAATAGATGACGTTACTTCTACATTTGATTGCAGGGGAGGAGGTGTAAATAGCAGGACTGTGCGCTGCAAATTTTCACGGTGTCTTGACTAAAAATATCCAAATCTACATTTAAGACAATTTAATACTTTTGAAGACCTTTCATTGGCCTTCGTTGGAGCTCACCCCACAAACCTACTTGAAGATGTCTGATATCTCTTATGCCACGTGTTTTTCTTCACCTAAGTTTTGATGCTGAGAGGCATTTTAAGACTTTTTTCAAGGACCCTCAGAAACCCTCAAAATTCTTGGAGAAAAAAATTTTTGTTTTTGTGGTGTCGTAAACTCTTTGTATTTGTCTTCAGGTAGTCAATACTACTAAACATTATCAGTAAAAACAGATCAAAAACACAGAAGAGCACGGGGTGAAGTTATAATAAGAACCGGCGGCATCTTCTCTCACTGCCTCTCACCTGACGTTTTTGTGCTGCCGTACATAGAGGCTGTGAAAATTGTGGTTTGATTCATTCGTGTTATCACTCTTGGGCTTTGACAGCCTGCTTATCACCTCCGTTTTCAGCTCCACGGCGATGTACCGTGGCAACACAGACAGTAGGAGCTGCTCCTGTTGCCGAGGAAACAGAGAGAATGGGGGTTACGTGTGTGTGTGTGTGTGTGTGTGTGTGTGTGTGTGTGTGTGTGTGTGTGTGTGTGTGGAGAAGGTGGGTGAGGAGTTCACAATGGCTGTAAAAGAAAGAGGCGGCCATCAAAGGCCTCCTTGAAGCGATGCCATGTTTACTCAGTGGATCAAGTTTCATCTATTTGTTTACTTGCTGTAAATGGTTTCCATTCAGTTTGCCTATTATATACGCTGCTGGACTTCAGACAAGTGAATGATTAATCTATTGGTCTAATAGCAAGAAAAGCATACAGTATCTGCGTAAAGAGGCCTTTAATGAGAGCGATTACACATAACGATTTTAAATTCAGAGTCAATGAAACAAGCTGCCCAGAAGAGAAATGCAGAAGAGATTAATTAATCAAACTAATTAATAATCATAAAGTAGGCAATTTTTTTTAATACTTTAGCTTTAGGAAGGAGTGAGATTATACTTGGATTAAAACGCACACACACTTGCATCTTTATTTCTGAAATTTACCGCGAGAAAACGAGAAAATTAACATCCTGGTTTGTCACCTTGGCAGTGAAACAGACATTAAAAAATATATATTTCCTTGAAAGAGAATGAATCGCTCTGAGCCAAATCAATAAAGGGTAGGGTGAGATACCTTTGGTTTGTGTCTTTCATATGAGCAAATAACTATAATGTACTAAACAAAGATAATGAGAAATCACAATAACCCTGGTCTGAATGTAATTTGGAGGGCTAATGTGATCACTGCTGTTTGATAAGCTGACCTGCTGATATTTCTTTATTTCCTTCTGGGAGCGTATGGCGCTGAACTCCTCTCTCTTCTGATTGGATATCCGGCGATCTTTCTCAGTCATCCACAGGTGAAAAACCCCCACGCCGTTCACAGACGCGAACAGCACAGCGTTCGCCACCAGCTGACAAAAAACACACAGAGGAGAGGAGGTGGTTTACATCATCTTCTCTCATATATGCTGTTATATGTAAATTAGCATATATTATAGTCAACTAAAACTAAACTAAAAACTAAAACTAGATGTGAAAAAACATTTTAGTTAACTAAAATAAAAATAAAAACTAGACTTTTGAAAAAAAATTAAAACTAACTGAAACATTTTGTGAATTTGGAAAACTAACTAAAATAAAATAAAAAAATATATAGGAAATAGTATTTTTAGTATTTGTTAATTTGGTAAAATTTGTGATCACAACTTCCCTGATGAGGCTTTGATGGACATGTTCATCGAGACTTTGGATGTCTACAAGACTGTGAGTCAACTGCTTTCACAAAGTTCTGTTTATATTGTAATATCCATACTGATTTTCCTAAATCTTGCCTCTGGCATCTGCCCTAAATACAATAATACTTAAAAATACTAAAACTAACACTGAAACTAATAAAAACTAAACTAAAACACGCAAACCCACTCTGGGATCTAACTGAAACTGAACTGAATTAACAACAAAAAATCAAAATGAAATGAAAGTAAAAACTAATAAGAAAATATAAAACTATAATAACTCTGTAAATTAGTGAGCCTGGTTAATTTACTTTTAACTAACTGAAAACGACACCATTTTTTTTTACAAAGACAAGTAACTGCATGTTCATATGACCGAGTTTATGACTTCCCTGCAAAATAACAACAGGTGATTTGCATTTTTCCAAAGTAACTGAGCACAGCAATTGGAAAACTACAACATACCAGTGTGTCCCATCTTCGTGCAAAATTTGAATTGGAGCTTTTTTTGGCTCATGCAAACTGGGCCAAGTGCTCTAGATATGCATGCTATTTCCAAATCGTTGCCCACATTTACATCTGAAGATATGTAACACACACCAGTAATAAATTCTGCACTACCAAACCCCACAGAAAGAAAGAGAGACAGTTAAGGTCAAAACACTAAGGCTACTATGACATCTGTACAGTTAACAACTGATTTAAATATATTCAAACATAATGAGTGTGTGGACCTGCACAGCCAGGTCCGGCGTCTCTGGGCTGGTGATGGGAACGTAGATGCTGATGATGATAACATGTGAAACACTGGTCCCTATCCCGACTATGAGGGCCCAGGCCAGCGAGAGAGGCAGCACCGTGTACACGCTTAGAGAGAGGAAGAGGAAGAATGCGACCTGAGAAGAAAGAAACAGGTAGCAAGTTAGACATTGAAAGCAGTTTTTTTTCTCCAGTTACTTTTTCCAGCCATCCATTTTCTAGTCTATCCCAGCTGTCATTGGGGGTCTTTTACATTCGACTGCTCCCTTATTTCCCAAGGAGCTGGCACAGTGGATGGATCCGTATGTTGATTTGACACAGAGTTTACACCGGATGCCCTTCCTGACGCAACCCTCCCATTTATCTGGGCTTGGGACCGCCATTGGGAGTGGGACCCCCTTAGGCTGGGTTTGTGTCTCCTCCCGGTCTCAAACCGAGGATTTTTGGCATGTTAACCACGCTGTGTTAACCTTTTCCTATTGAAACTTATGTCTTTGTCTTGCTTCCTTCTCACCTGTTCCCACGCTGTAACAGGTCCACCTGTGAAGGTGAAAACAATGGCAGTGATGTACAGAATCCCCCAGACGAAGAGGGCCAGAGCTCCTCCACAGCGCCTCACTGTGGCCAGCCAGGGCAGGCAGACGAGCAGGATTGTGCACAGACAAAGAACAATACTAGCAATGGCCAGAGCGCCAACGTGGACGATAACGTTCTGTGAACAGACAGAAACAGCAAATTAGTGCTTTAATGACAGCAAAATCTCAGCTGCTTGAAAGCTTAAAAATTTTCTAAAAGAATAAAAAAAAAATCCTCTACTCCTGCACAGACGCTTTAAACAGCATTAACAGGCACTGACAGGAAAAGGAGCACATCCTATTAAAAGGCATTTGGAAAAGCTTACTTTGCTGTTTACTATATCCAAAAAACACCTGTCTGCTCAACACAAAGGAGCAAAATTAAAATGCCTTTATTCATCAGACATGAAAGCCAGGCTCGGCTTCAAACAGGTGGTGCAATGTTTTTAATCTGCTTCAGCCACAGAAAGTAAAGGTATTTTAATTTTTGCAATGACAGGAAGGATCAGGGTTATTTTTAAATGGAAATATTAGTTCTGACTAAACGTTAGGGACATCCATCTACTTTAAAAGTGGTGGCCTATTTATAAATTAAATCGGGAGCTAGTTGGGTGATGCATGAGCAGTGTGCAGCAAACATTAGCAATAAATACTGCTATGCAAACTCAAGACTGATCAGCATTCTGACCCAAATGTATTTTATGTATGTTAGACAATATAAAGTGGACTGAAACTCACAAGTACAACTAAAAAAAGTACTTTATGATTTCTGATTCTTTTATTAGAGGGATTACATATCTTAGCTGGGCCATAAGAAGTTAAATGTCATTTAAGTTCTTTTATTTAACTTCTTAGACATCTTTTAGACCTCTAAACAACAGAAAATTGATGAGTTGGTGACTGACTGAAATTAGGCTGAGTTCAAGTTTTTGTAACAGCCTAAAAAGACAATTTTTCAGCTTTTTTTCCTTTTCTTTTTTTTCTGACCAAATTTAGACGTAAAGGGACACTTTTTTAAATACCATTAGTGGCCGATTAATAAGAAAATGGCTAAAAAGAAAAATCTGCTTTTATGATAATTTGACATTTTTATGTTGTATTTTCTGATACAATACACGGGTTTTTTACAGCTCACTGAAGTCCAATTTTAACACAGAAAGGAAGTGATTAAAACAGTCTTTTCAAATGCAGATATAGTAACTGTATGCACTGTTTTCATGTGCAACAGTGACTCACAGGAGTAAGAAGTCACATGGTCTAATTGAAGCAAAACAGGAATGTTGTAGTGTTTTGGAAGAACAGGTTTAATCCTCCATTTTCTTGGCACCACTGGCTGTAAGACTTCTCTCTAGGAAGGTGCTCATGTTGGTAAATCTCAACACTGATGCAACAAAAAATGTGTATTCCCTGACCAGTTGTGAGTCTTTGCTGGAGGTTGCTGGTGGTTTTTGTGAAATCGATTGCTAAAGTCCCATTCACGCAGGTCTAGAGAGTGGTCAGAGACTCCCTGGTAACCACCACTTGCTACGGAAAAGTGTTGCTAGAGGATGCTAACAGCTGCTAGTGTGAAACTGGTTGCAAAAAGGTATAAGATGCTGCACCGAAAGCCTCCTTGCCATTGCTTTGGCCACTAGCAGGTTGCCGCAATCACTCGCAGTTTGCATGGAAGATGCAGACTTGTCTGAATACACAAACTACTCTCCAAGCAGCAGTGAAACCGTGAAAAGTTCAACACAAACAGGAAACTCAGAATATTTGCCTTCAAAATAAAAGTTGGGCCTTTTGAAATGTGTTGGTTGCAGCAGCGAGGCCCAACTTTTACATTGAAGGCGAATGTTCTTCCATGCAAACTACGAGGGACTGCAGGTATCTGTTAGGAGGTTTTTCTGGCAGCACCCTCAGGTGCAAACAACTTCACCTGCCAGCAACCTACAGCAACCACTTGCCAACCAGTTGGGGAATACTCATCTTTTCCAGGTGTCTGGAGGTTGCTGGGGGCTGCTGACCGATCTCTAGGCCTGTGTGACTGAGGCCTTACATTGATCTGCAACCAATCATGATTTTCATTACAGATAAACCCCTCACAGGGACGAAACAACTGCTGTTGTTTAAGGGTCAGAAGGAAACAAGACATCTGAAGACATCTGTCAGATCAAATTAACAGAAAAAGTTGGACATTTACACTGGAGTAAATCAGCAGATTCTCAGCTTAGAAAAAGCTGCAATTTGTAAATTTTAGAGAATTAAACTTAATATTTTACGTAACCAACATCTCACCCAGCAAAAACTTGCCAAAAAAAGTGACTTTGCTAGACATCTAAACAAGGCTGAGATTTGGTTGAAAAGTAAAAGGTGAAAGGATGTCTTTTCAGGTCCATGAAAGGACTAAAAAGGAAGTCCCTTTATGTCCAAATTTCAAGTTAAACAAAACTTTTTCTTTTCAACACCTCTACAGACTCCTCAGACAACCAGCCAATTTGAATCCAGAAACGTCTTCCTGTGAGTTGACATTGCTTACCAGAGTAGCATGGAGGAACAGTAAGCACCGACTGCCCACTGGTTCATATAAATAAGCTCAAGGCAACACACAGTAAGACATATAACTCAACGAGAAACACTATTCAAATGTAAACATGAAATAAACAAATGAGCTTTCTTATATTTGAAAAATTGCCATCTGGTAACATTATAGACTGGTACTTATGGTGCTTTGTTTTTCACACACACAGAGCACTTTAATCAAGTTTTATCTATCACACACTCATGGATGCACTGGGGGCAATTTGGGGTTCAGCACCTTGCCCAGGGCAACGTGGACTAGAGAAGCCAGCGATTGAGCCACTGATCTTCTGATTGGTTGATAACCCGCTCTACCTCCTGAGCCACAGTTGTCCCATAGTTTAGTCTGTGTACGTTGCAGATGTTGTGTAGCTTTGATCAAATCCCTTTTACAAACAAATAAAATGTCAGCCACATTTTGCATTGAAAAAAAACTACAGACCCATGTGTTTGGATTTTGGAAACAACGTGTGATGTGGATATCTGCTGAAATCTGAACCAAAATTAGACTCGATTTAAAGGCCAGACCAGATTTAGCCAAGGAAACAACATCCACAGACCTCTGGTGCTTGATGGGATGTCCTCAAACTGACACATGGCAGGTTATCAAGTAAAGTGTTTATGCGTGCACATATGAAGCTGCAACCCCCCTCTTTTTCTCTCTCTGTCTCTCACACAGACTTTGTGTCTCACCCTTGTTGTGGGAATGACGATGATGATGACCAAACTGAAGACCAATGTCAGCACCAGCCCAAACACCATGAACGGAGTCTCCTCCACACACTGCAGACAAGCCCTGTGGGTGGCCCGATAGCAGCAACACACCCCCTCTTTCACAGTCTGCCTGGACCAGGTGCTCCGTCGGTCATCGTCTCCATCTTCTTCGTCGGCCCACCTGACGTCGATGCTGTCCCTGGATTGGCTGACGTGAGAGGAAACGTCAGGAAATTTTGGCGATCTTCCGCTTAGTGAGTTTTCTGCTTTTGCTTTAGCACTCAAGTCCGATTTGGAATCGACACTGTCGTCATCTTGACTATTTTTAGAGGTTTTATCAAACTGGGAAGCTTCCAAACTGGTTTCAGACAGATTGATGGGAGAGATGCGGCTCGTCTTCTCAAACGGGTTTCCATCAAGCTCGGACAGCTCTTCATCACAGGAATCAGTGCTTAAGCTAGTGCAGCCGAAACCAGGGAGGGATTTTGCGCTGCCGTAGTCCGAATCGCTGCAGCTGTTCTTTTGCATTGAAGTACTGCTGTCATTTTGTAGCTTATCATGCGCCGTCACACCTGCTCCCCTCACCAAAGAGCTGGTTTTGTTTGGTTCAGGGGCCTGCGCTGTCTTCACCACCCCCACCTCTACAGAAACCTGGGATACACTGAGTTCTGACTGGCCTCCAGCTGTGAGATTACGTGTGCTGTCATTTCCTCGGAAAACATTAACGTCACTGCTTTTAGAAGAACGTTTTAAGTTGTCTGTGAAGTCCTCCAGCTCGATGATATTACTCCCGTTAACTTTGCCCTCCCCATCGCTGGAGACGACAACAATATTTGGCACTAAGGACACCCGTGATGCTTCTTCTCCAGGCTTCCCCTTGTCCTGAAGACCTCGGGACTCGTCTGGCATGGTGACCTGTGTGAGTGCGAGGGCTTTCACAGTCTGCCAACCTGTCGCTTTGTTTTCTCTGTCTGTCTGTCAGCTTGTCTGCATGGCAAAAACACACTACTATAGTGTTTGTTTGTCTTTATTCTTCCTTGCCAGGTGCTGTTAATGTCCGTGCAGCAAGGAGAAGATTCGGGAGATTCACAGACTGCTTCAGAGAGAGTCCAGCTCCTCTGTTTTCAGTACTCTGTTATCAGATGATAACGCTGAAGACGATTCTCTCTGAGCTCTCAGGGATCTGTTAGGGTCCCAAAGATTGTCGATAAGGAATCTTAAACTGCAGAATAATCGCCTTAGATGAGCGCTGATCCATACTGGGAGGAAGAAGGGTCTCCCTGTCATAAAAAGATCACAGAATCAGCAAAGATTAAACAAAGATGAACCTTCACATTCAGAGTCAGATTTTTAGCCCAGGGTCGACTTTGTGTCTCACTTGCAAAGCCCAATAATAAGAGCACTCAGCTTGTACCTGCCCTCGGTTATAATGCTATTTTAATTACCAGGTTCTTCTAGTCATTTCCTCATTATGCAAAAAAAAAAACTTGTTAGTCTGGCTGCAGGCTCTTCCCCATTGACACACTCATGCACCCTATTCAGGTGTGTATTGGAATGACATGTGACGCACCCGCTGAGTATTAAAAACATTTTTTTCCAGCCACCACCTACATTCAGTGGTTTACTCTGAACTGTCTCTTTCTCTTTCCTGTGGTCTGGCTTTGACAAAAAAAACCAAAAAAAACAAACCCAAAATTATATCTGATCAGTGTGCAAAATGCCACGGCCACTGCTTCAGAGTCCCCATCGATTCACAGATTAAAATATCTTTTTAATCTGTCTGCTCTGCTGCAAATACATATCAGATTTAATAGCGGAGTCGTGGAGGGATTACACAGTAATTCATCTGATTCATACCTTTCACCTTGACCGACCTGCCCCGGTGTAGCAGGTCAGCTTTAAGCTGCACACTTTGAGATTGAATGACAACAATCTGGTTTCCTTTATATGCTTTTACACAGGGGCACTGTGTCTGCTTATGTGGCAGAGACAGCATGGTTATTGTTCTTACTTTGTGTCCCTTTTCCCCTGCCTGCTGGTTTCACTACTCTGTTCTGCTTGTCTGTGAGGCACTTTACAGAAAGACGAAGGGGGTTTCCAAGACTTCTTTGGCTCGAAATCAATGCAGGAATAGATAACTGGTCGAGGTTCTCAAAAATGTTAAAGTGTAAAGGATTATTTTTCATTTAAGAGTGGCATTTTAATGAAATGTACAAAATAGCATCTTCTGCTGGAAAAACTCTAAAAAAAAAAAAAGATTAATTTCGGAACTCTTTTAAACAACAAATGCTTTTTTACCCCTTAAAATGTCAGATATAAGTGTGAAAAGTTCATTATAACTCCCTTAAACCCTCAAGGCCAATTGTTTAAGCCACCTTTCTAAGGTTATTATATAAGACAAACAGGGAGCAAATCCTCCTCTCTGAGAGGGTGGAAGAAGCAAATATTTGATATTTCTCACTGAAAAAATGATTTTAAACTTAATTCTGTTTGTTGAAAACCACAAACACGATCCGATGTCTCGATTTTAGCGATTAAAATTCGCTGTTCATGCAAAATGTCCTCCAGTTTAAGGATTTCTCCCACAAGTTCAAGAGCAGCTGGTAAAGTTTAGAAGGAGCCTCCCACACAGAGACATTACTTACATGGCAAACCTGGAAATGCTGAGTCTGTAGAGAGTTTTAAAAGCGAATTAAGACAAAAAGACCTTATCAGCAAACAGGGAAAAAAGTAACAAAGCTACCTCTAATCTAAGCAGCAGTCTCTTGTGTAACGGACGATGGCAGTAAGTTTATAAATGTTTAATAAGCTGGCAAAAAATAGAGGCATGAAATTAAAAAAAAAACTTTATAAGGACCAGGAATGGTTTAAAATAATTTGTATCCCCTTGGGATGCGGTACTGACTTACCTTTTCTAGTAAATATCGCTTTAAAACCCATTTAACTGTAATAAGTTAACTGTAGCCGTGCGTCAGGGCAGAAAAAGCGCCGGATGCGCATTAATAAATGCGCTATAGTACCTAAGATAAATCGATTTAAAGATAAGGTAATGTCTTAGAAAGAAAGATGTGATTCTTACCTCATTGTTTACTGATGTTAACGTCTCACTCACTGTCACTTTCTGCGTTAGACACCTCACAAACGGTAAGCTTCATTTCCCTCTTAACGCTTAACTTCCTCCCTCATCCACGGAGCGCTCACACACAGGTTTCCCCTTACAGGCGGCTCAAAAAGGTCAAAAATATCCCCTCAAAGTCGTGTGTTCTCTTCAAAAATAGACGTTAGGAAGTTCTCTTGTGACTGCGCGCAACGACAGACCGCTGGAGCCAAGGTTCGTGCGCGAGGCAGGTGAGTGCGGGCGGGGGCGTGCGCACGCGAGCACGAGCACGGGCGCTCCGGTCCAGCAGCAGCTATGCAAATACGATAAAGGTAAACAGAGAGGTAGAGACGGGCAGGGAGGACGGGTCAAAGGTCAGCCTACAGGTGTGCCGTGTTTTCCTCAGAGGCGCGCGGTGGATGCTGTCAGCCGTCACTGGACCGAAGATTTGATGCTGTTTTGTAGTTTTAGCTTGAACCGCGCAAAATTACAAGTAATGCTGTTTAATACAGCCGTCCTCTAGTAAACCAGGATTATTATTTTTTTTAAAGTGGGGTGGAACAGGAGCGAAGCCCACAGGAAGTCATAATATCTGATCAAAAATAAATAGTCTAGAAAGGTGGTGTAGATGACACTGGGCACGACCTTCAGGCTCCTGGGCCTTGTACTACGAAGCGAGTTCAGCATACCCAGGGTATTTTCCCGTTATCTGGGTTCACTTACCCCAAGATATCAGGCTATCAGGGCAATCGGTCACACGCAACTGGTTATCAACTCACTAAGTTAGTCCAGGGTTTCCTCTGCGCGTTCATATGAAAGGGGTGGTGCTGGCAGCATCTACGGATAATTGTATTGGCAACAGAGCGGCAGATTTTCCAAAGGAAGATAAAACTATAATATTAGAAAAATATGAAGAGGTTAAACATATAATACAGGCTGAAATTAACACAGCTGCTGCAGACAAATCAGCGGCGTGAGTGCGTGTGAGAGGAAAAGTATTAAAAGCTCTGCACGGCCCATAAACTGTTTGACCCGAGGCTGCGGAGTATCAAGGCCAAAACAACAAAGCTCAAAAGCAGCTTCTTCCCACAGGCTGAAAAACAGGTGAACTCCTTACCTTATAGGTCGCACTTGGACTGTTCTGACCTGCTGTGCTGCTGTGTTTTTAACGTGCTACTCTGGTTTAATATGTTTAACACTACAGTTTTTATAAGAGATATGCTTAAGTTATATTGTTTATTTATTATTGTTATTGTTTTTTTTTAATTATAGGACTTACTCTTAATGATAGGCTATTGTCATGTACGCTGCTGGTCCTGAGGACGAATTTCGTTTTCATGTGGAAACATGCAAATGACAATAAAAGAACCTTGAAATATAAAAACAGAATTCAAACGTAGGCTTAGTCTACGTGCAAATTTGATATAAGGTCAACAAGTACAAGTAGGTGTTCTGATATTAATTATAGAACAATAAAATTGTTGTAAAGTTGTTTGCAGCTAACAGAAAAAAATCAAGGAATAAAGTATATATATATATATATATATACAGGTCCAGACAAAATTAAGAGGCCACTGCAAAATTATCAGTTTCTCTGATTTTGCTATTTATAGGTATATGTTTGAGTAAAATGAACATTTTTGTTTTATTCTATAAACTACTGACAACATAACTCCCAAATTCCAAATACAAATATTTTCATTTAGAGCATTTATTTGCAGAAAATGAAAAATGGTCAAAATACCAAAAAAGGTCCAGTGTTTTCAGACCTCAAATAATGCAAAAAAAACCCAAGTTCATATTCATTTTTAAACAACACATTACAAATGTTTTAACTTAGGAAGTGTTCAGAAATCAATATTTGGTGGAATAACCCTGATTTGCAGTCACAGCTTTCATGCGTCTTGGCATGCTCTCCACCAGTCTTTCACATTGCTGTTGGGTGACTTTATGCCATTCCTGGTGCAAGAATTCAAGCAGCTCAGCTTTGTTTGATGGCTTGTGACCATCCATCTTCCTCTTGATCACATTCCAGAGGTTTTCAATGGGGTTCAGGTCTGG
>VUQI01016491.1:3502-21170 GCA_015106735.1 Paratilapia polleni
ACATTTGGTGCAAGTTACCATGTGACCACATTCCAGTAACACACAGTCGATGATGGCATCCATGCAGATGCGACACAGGTTTTCATCAGCCGCCAGCTGAGCTTTGACACCATCTGTGAATGGAAATATAAAAAATTATTTTCAATAAGCAATCCTTCGCTGTAGGCTTATAAGAATGTATGAAGAGCAGCGCTGAGATGCAGGTGCAGATTAACTTCTGCAGTCTGAGAATAATAAACACAAACACCATCACCGCTGTTTGGTCTGAATAACCTACGTCCCTGCACTCCTGTGGGTTTTAGCTGTTATTTAGAGTGATAAAATACTTTTCCAGGTAATCAATTTTATTGCATATCTTATCATATTTGTAAGGTGGAAGCTTTCTGTCTGCAGTTATTAAAAATACTACAGTTCATTTTAACTGGTGAACAGTTTTGGGCTCTATAGCTAAATTCCCCCCTTTGTGGCAACTATATGGTGATAACTCTTTATATAACTCACCCATTTAAATCTGATTAAGGCTTAAAGTTATGCATTATTAAGGGTGTGACAGCTTTGATTGACAGGCGGTTGCCTACAAGGCCGCTTGCCGTCTGCTAGGCACACCTCAGCTAATTTGAGTCACTGAACTGGACCTGTGGTTTTGTCATGTTGGTTACTTTTTGGAGCCCTGTATATGGAAAACAACATGCCCTGCTGTGTGGTTAAGAGAACTAGAAGACCGTTCAAGAAGTCTGTGCTCTAGTTTTAGTGAGTGAGAATTTTATTTGTATGTTATTTATTTGTATGTATGTTATTTAGCACTAATAACAGATGGATGCACAGTGCTAACCAAGCTTGCTAACATTAGCTGATAACTTAGCAGTTCACCTTCTTGTTCAAATATGTCTAACTTCTGGCTCCAAAAGGAAAAAACAAAAAAATAAAAAATAAAATAAAATAAAAAACAAGATGATGATGGCTATAATGCTAAAACCAGCTGTGTTTGGGTGACATCATTTTGGCTAACTCCATCTTTTATATACAGTCTATGGTTAAATCTTAATTTTTGTCTTGAAAAAGTAATGAACTGTTTCTTGACAAATTTTTCCATCCATCCATCCATCTTCTTCCGCTTATCCATGCCACATTAAAATCAAACCACAACACAGAAAACAGAAAAAAAAGGTTTCAGAGTGCCAAGAGGAGCAACATGAACCTGTCAGTACTAAATGATTCATGTGCAGGTGAAAGGGAGTGTTTTATTTTTTGAGATGGAGATAGAATATCAATACCATAAAGAAAACCATTCAGTTCTCCTATGACTGCTTGTGGACAGAGCCATGCATAAAGATCAACACACGCTGATGGCAGACAGACAGCCTCTCACATCAAAACCATTTAAAATCACAGCAGCAAATTATATCACTGCACTTAAATGATTGCTGACTGATCAGCTGACTGGCCTAAATCTGGGTCCTGCTGCACACATCTTGTGTGACAGGAAAAGACCAATGCAGCTGCAGTCTGTCTGCTGTCTGTGCACAGCTGACTAATAAGAGGAGCTAATGTGATCCGCAAGCCCTTCATGTCAACAAGGAAGCTTGACAATGTAATTACACCTGGAGACATGCTGCCACAGAAGTAATATGATGGCTCATCAAGAGGTAAAAGCCCTTAAAGAGGGCATTAATGACAGCATGAGAGGCTGTCCTTCAGAATAAACGGACACGATGCACACTGGAGAAGAAGCACAAGTGGCAGAATGTGGAGACATTAAACCAAGCAGGAAATAATGACTTAATAAAAAGCATTATTGCAACATTACAACAAACAGGATGATGTAAAAGACAGGGTGAGTAAAAGCAGCTGCAGCATGCCTTTACTGTTCTACCAGATGAGTTGCAATGCAGAATCCGTACAATGACGATCACGGAGGAGATGGAAGTAGTGTGTGAAGTGACTTTTAAAACAACATCTTACCTCCAACTCCACTGTTGCAGAGAGGTGGTGGATATGCAACCACTTTATAGTTAAGAATGGGTAGTAACAAAGAAAATTAGTTTGGGAAAAGTGAACTTGCCCTTTAACGTAAATTGTGAAGCTGTGTTTTTTGCATTAAATGTTTCTTCACATAACTAGAGTGCATTAATTGCATAAATTCAATGTCATAATCGTAGATATACAGACATAATTAAAAGAAAAATTACCTGCAGTTATGTTGACATTTTCCACTAAAGTAGAAGGAGAAAAGAAGTATGTTTGTCAGGAAAAAAATTACTAAAGATCAAACTGTGAAATGAAAATTTAAAAAAAGAAATGATCAAAATTCAAAGTGCTCACTGGATTTCCTGTTCTGCTCGCTTTCTCTGTAGAGTCGATGCACTCGCTCCAGCAGTTCCCACTTCTCACAGCAGCCAGAGTAATTGACAAAGTTCCTGGCGAGAATCTCTTTCAGCTGGCGGACTGAGAGGTTTTCTATCGCCTCTTCATTGTCAAGATCGGACAGCGAGGCTCTGATCCTCCTTTGTGTCGCTGGACTGACCTGCAATCCACACAGCAGTAGAGCCGTAATCACTTACTCAGCAGCAGGAGAGCATTCCCTTTGAGTTTAAGGATAAAGACGGTTCAGCTCTGTAGATGTGCATTAAAAACAAGGATCACACCTCTATGAGACTTTCTGTGGGCTCCAGGTTCAAGAGGGACGCTGTTGGAGTCTCCTCATGCTCCTGTGTGAGTGCAGATCAACACAGTGAAATTCATTTAAGTCAGATCAAACTTTCAGAATGATTTTTAACTCTTAAAAATGCAGGGTGCTCATTAACATGAATGCCAAAGACTTCTTGTGTGAAAATTTGTGATTTTCTTAGTTTAACCCATAAGGTCTAAGTCACGTTTCCCTATTATTGGTTTTGCCTTTGTAAAAATGCTTGTGTAATCTCAGTTCTACAATGCACATTCAAGTTATATACATTTTTTTTTTTTTGCAGAACAACCTATTCTACCAGATTATGTGTGCTGCAAAGCTATCACGTGACTGCATAATAAGTTATATGACTGTGTAATTACACCTGGAGACATGCTGCCGCTGAAAGAAAAATATGAAAAATAGCTTCTACAATAGGACTGCTCGGTTGACCAAATTGGGTCTATTCAAGGTGAAAAAAGGTAAGCCTCTAGCATTAAGCATTGCAGAGATACATACTGACATATGGCTTAGATCTGGGGTTAAATGCTATACCTATTTGGAGATTTAAGGCAAAAAGCATAATAAAATAAATCATTCTAACTCTATATGACTATCATTGCCATGATAAAAGACATGACTTTACAGTTATCTACGATTTAAATTGCTCAGATAGCCAATGAATGAACAGAGATGTTTAAACACCGTCTCAGCTCCTCTTAGCTCAACAGTTAATTATTCTCTTTGAAGGTGGAGATCAGGAATTTGCTATATTTAATGGAGAATAAAAGGAGCTACAGAACAGTTTAGGCACTGTTTTGTGTAAGTGTATTGCTCTGCATTATCTCTGTCGATAGTGTCTCTTTATTCTTTTATCTGCGTCTGACATAAGCTATAATCAATATCATGGAGTTCAGCATCTCCGCATATATGCCACAAAAACTAAACTCTCTCTCTGCTTCAGCACATTCCAGCAGACCACCATCCTTCTTGAATAAAGACGTGTTAATAATGTATCCATCAGCATCGCTACTAAGTGCCTAACACTTGTGCAGACATCATGCTTTTGCTCAGACGGGACTCCTCAGAGACACAAATGTGAGCAGCAGCCCCGACTCGCACAAAGTGTTGAACCTTTGTGGAACAGAATGATGTTAGATTTTATTCAACCATCAAAAACACATAAAAGTACTAGAAAGCGCTTGAATAATCTCACAAGGCTGCACAAGGAGCAAAAATAAATATTATTATTATTATAGTAAGAGAAAATGTTCAGATAGGCTTTGTTTACAACAAAATATACAAGGAGCAGATATTTTTCTTTTGATTGCAACTCTGCACAGGAAGATTTCTTTTGAAACATATCTGGATTCCATCACTTGTGAAATGGTTCATAGATTTGATACCCAATGGCAATAAAACGAGTGCACACAATTTAAAGACCGTAACCTCCCTGGTGGATGCAGATATCTTCATACTTTGTGTATAGAGCTATAAATGTCAGAGTAATTTAACGACAGAGAAATTATAGCATATTGCCAAAACAAAATAAGATGCTGCTTTTGACATTATTTTGTGATAAAATGTAAGATTATCCTGTAATCCTGTCAATTATCATGTGCACTGGAATGTTAAATCTCAAGGCAACTGATCCAGATTTTCCCTTTCTTTGATATTCAATGTATTTTCCAGCTCCAGTCTGAAAAGTGACACCAATATCCCCCAAACATCGCCTCAGAGAAAATGGGTTATTCATCAAAAGCGACATTGTGTATCGGCCTTTTTTGTGGAACTGGTTGAAGTAGTATCAACTGCAGACTATGTGTAACTAAGTAAGCAAGAAAATCTTACTTAGTTCATGCTTCATACAATGGCTTTTCATTGTGACAAAAAACTGCATCATCCCAAACGGTATTTCACTGCTATTAGCAGATTCAGAAGCCAGATTTAAAATCTAGTTGGACTATTTGTTTTTAAATCATAGACTGTATATGAAAGATGGATGTAGCCACTGTGCTGTCAACCATTGGTTAGTGAAGTCCTGTCTTGGTGCCTCGAGCTAAGTGTTTTGGCCATCGTCGTTTTAAAAATCCGACACTGTACTAAGGGACAGTGTACTCTCCAACTTTTTCAAATCGGTCTCAAGGTACACCTACCCAGATTCAACGCTGCTTTATCGTCCTTTTTGACTTTAGCAGGCACTATAATTTACAAAATGAGCAACATCTTTATATTCAATAAGACATGAAAATAGTGACTAAGAAATTAAACTCTTTGGAAAACTTTATTGAAGGCATAGATCAAGTGAGAAGTAATGTCACTTTCCTATAGACATCTATAGAACTGGAATTATTTTTGCAACTGCGGGAGTTGCCCCCTTCTGGTCATTAGAAAGAATGCAGGTTTAAGGCACTTCTGCACTGGCTTAAAAAAATCAAAAAACAAAACAACACAATAAAATAAAATAATAAAGTAATTACCTACTTAAAAACTTAAAAACTTGGTTGCAACATTTCTGTCCCACCACTCCTCATGGAGCTAAACATTGTGTCTGCAGGACACAGGATCTGCCAGGGCTTAAAAAACTGAAAAAGTGCCACTTTGCTCTATATAAATAATATCACTTTACCTTCACTGGCTACTTCATTAGCTATACCTTGCTAGTACTGGGTTGGA
Organism: Paratilapia polleni; assembly: GCA_015106735.1. Taxonomy (NCBI): domain Eukaryota; kingdom Metazoa; phylum Chordata; class Actinopteri; order Cichliformes; family Cichlidae; genus Paratilapia; species Paratilapia polleni. Next base: position 8,844 of record VUQI01016491.1, read on the forward strand.
CCCCCTTTTGCCTACAGAACTGCCTTAATTCTTCATGGCATAGATTGAACAAGGTGCTGGAAACATTCCTCAGAAAACTTGGTCCATATTGACATGATCCGTGATGTGAATCTCCTGTTCCACCACATCCCAAAGGTGCTCTATTGGATTGAGATCTGGAGACTGTGGAGGCCATTTGAGTACAGTGAACTTAGTGTCATGTTCAAGAAACCAATTTGAGATTATTTGAGCTTTGTGACATGGTGAGTTATCCAAGCAGCCATCGGAAGATGGATACACTGTGGTCATAAACACATGGTCAGCAACAATACTCAGGTAGGCTGTGGTGTTTAAAAAATGCTTAATTGGTAGTAAGAGGCCCAAAGTGTGCCAAGAAAATATCCCCCACACCACTACACCACCAGCCTGAACTTTTGATACAAGGCAGGATGAATATTTTCATGTTGTTTACACCAAATTCTGACCCTACCATCTGAATGTAGCAGCAGAAATCGAGATTCATCAGACCAGGCAACGTTCTTACAATCTTCTATTGTCCAATTTTGGTGAGCATGCACAAACTGTAGCCTCAGCTTCCTGTTCTTAGCTGACAAGAGTGGCAAAACCATTGATACAAGACAGAATGGATCCATGCTTTCATGTTGTTTACGCCGAATTCTGATCTCATCAGCCAAATGTCGCATCCGAATCATTAGACCAGGCAACATTCTTCCAGTCTTCTATTGTCTGATTTTGGTGAGCCCATATAACCTGAAAAAAGTTCAAAATGGACAGGAAACTGCCTCAGTTTCCCATCTGCTTCAAGGGTTGACATGTTGTGCATTCAGAGATGCTCTTCTGCATACCTTGGTTGTAACAAGTGATTATTTCAGTTACTGTTGCCTTCCTGTCAGCTCGAAGCAGTCTGGCCATTCTCCTCTGACCCCTGGCATCAACAAGGCATTTTCACCCAGACAACTGCTGCTCACTGGATATTTTCTCTTTTTTGAACCATTCTCTGTAAATTCTAGAGATGGTTGTGTGGGAGAATCCCAGTAGATCATCAGTTTTTGAAATACTCAGACCAGCTTGTCTGGCACCATCATCCATGCTAGGTTCAAAGTCACTTAAATCACCTTTCTTCCCCATTCTGATGCTCAGTTTGAACTTCAGCAGGTCGTCTTGACCATGTCTACATGTCTAAATACACTGAGTTGCTGCCATGTGACTGGCTGATTAGATATTTGTGTTAACGAGCAGCTGAAGAGGTGTACCTAATGAAGGGGCTGCTGAGTGTATATGTTAATTCATTGAGCTTTTGTAACTGCATGTAGAGGTTTCATCTAGCATCTTTTTTGACAGCGATGATGTCTCTTAGAAGAATATGTTTATTCACATATGTTAACTTAATTAAGGAGGTATACTTTAAGAGTAGTACAGTAAGAGAGCATGGCACAACTACATCTAGTACATCACTTAGCACAAACCTCACCCCCAAAAAGGCCCCATATCCTACATATGCATCTAGTCACAAAATGCAGTTTGGGATGATAACTGTTCCTCAGAGTAAAATGTAGTTGAACTTGAGGCAAATTGCTGCCCAAATTTTGACAGATTTTTGTCTCAATAATTCATCAAGTTAACACAAATGTCTCAGACTTGCTTGATGGTCTTTCTCTGTAGCATTCATATGTCAAAATATGGTTGTAAGAATTTTAAAAAATTTATGTGCCACAAACTAAAAATCCCACAGTGACCATCTATGAAGAGATGAGAGGGGGGATGTACAGTAGTGTGTCTGTTGTTTGGTTGCAGCTGTGACGCTGTGGGGAGTTCTCAACCTGTGTTCCCGTTACATAACAGATTCAGCCGATGTAACAGACCTAAAAATGGCAAAGGGCTTAATCTGCCTCGCTGGCTGGACTGAGGGCTTTGCTAACACACACTCCGCTAACACAGCTGTTTCCAGCTATCACATGGACATTTTGCTAAACACTGCACCAAGCAGTCGTGTTAACATTTTTTTTTCAATGGGGTTAAAAAAAATAGTAGAAGAAACACTTCATTCATAACAAAGCAGCAAGTCCAGAAAAACACAGAAGAGAGCACAAAGGAAAGAGTAAAGCATGAAAGTGAAACAACAGACATCTAAGCCATCTATGCATGTGAGCATGCTTGTTTGTCAGAGAGTTAAAAGGGAAGAAGTTAAAACAGCCACTCTGAAACTTGTAAATATGTTGACTTCACCTCTGAAATTAATTATGTTGGATAGAATGAGGACAGATGTGAAAGAAGTATGGCGGATGTAAATCAGGGAATGATGTTTGTGTGTGTGTGGCTGCCAGGATGCACACTGTTAGGCTCCGCATGCTGACACACTGAGTAAAAGCTGTGTGTTTGTGAGCACAGACCTGGCTGGTGGTCCCTGAGCTGTCACTTGGGCTGAGAACGTCTCCCTGAGAGGCGGACAGGACCGACTGTTCAGAGGTGGAGTGTGTCGCGGAGGGGGGTGAGGCGGCACGTGAGTGGGGGAGCGAGTGCAGGCTGTCTGTGTCGTCTCCCCCTTCATCTTCCTCCTCCTCCTCCTCACGTGTCTCCTCTTCCTCCTCCTCCTCATCTTCTTCCTCCTCCTCATCCTCCTCCATCACTGGTCTCGGAGTCTGCCTGGCGCCCTGATGACAGAGCACCAGGTCCACCAGGTCCTCCTTCTCCCTGCACGTGTCGGTTGGGATGTTGCGCAGCAGCAGATACTGGCGAAGGTCTTTCACTCTGAGCTGCATGAGCCGAGGGCGCTGGAAGGCCGTGCCGCGCAGCAGGTGGCAGGTCGTACAGCAGCGCAGGTTCTCCTGCAGCACCGAGCACAGAGCGCAGAAGCTCTTCTTACAATCACAGCAGATGTGCTGCAGGGGGGGAGGAAAGATTGAAAGATAGATGTGATGTGACCAGTTATTCTTTTTCTTTTGACTGAAGCAACTAAACTTGTTCTTGAAGTTATTCTTTTCAAACAACATAAGGGTACTGATGTCTGGTCTGTTAACTTATAAACTGTTTACCCTTGTTACCTTTGAGCAATAAATTAAGCATCTTCTGAAAGAGATTCATTAGATTGCAGCTCTGAAAAATGGGCCAACCGATGGGATCCATCAGCGTCGCTAATAGGTGGTTTAGCTTTTGACTTATTCCTTTTAATCAATACTAAGTGCAGCCATATCCCCATACAGCCAATTATTTAAATACTCTATGTTTTTGCAAAGAGCCACATGGCTCTGAGTGAATTGCCTTAACAAAGAGAAACCTTAATAACCAGGAAGTCCCATCAGAAACGGTGCCCAGTCATTTCTAGGAAAGAGAGTCAAGAAAAGAGAAGTAAACTATCTGTAGCTCCTGGTGATGTTTGACATTTAACAGGCTTAACACTGTCTCCTGATACAGAGCGTCTGAGTAGACTGACACTTCAAATGGGCAGGAAAGCAGGTCGCCATGGCTGTAAACATTTTCTTATCACTTGTGCACAAATGTGCTCCTGGTCCACAAGAAGCACATTTGCACCGTAACAGATACTTTCCTTCAATCATTTGTTGTTAATCCTCTGGCGGGTCTTCCCCCCCCCCATACTATGAAAATATCACGCTGACACTGAAATGGGAGTCAACCCGACGCCTGTGAGGCTGTGTGGAAGAGGAAGCTGAGCGCTGCAGAGTTTTAATCAGTCCGTCTGACTGCCAGGCAGATAAAACTGTGCCATGCCAAAATGTTGGATTGTGCGGCCTGGAAAGTTACAGTGCATATTCTTACAGAACCACGTAAACTGTTTACTGTGTACTCTTAAAAATGGGGTTATTGTAAAACAGCATGTATGCTGCGGAAACCAGAGTATAAATATAGATTAAATGAATAAAAACTATGAAGCAGAGTCCCCAGGTTTAGCTCAGTGGTTGAGCAAGTGACTATAAGCCGTAGGGACAAGGTTAGATTCCGACCTGAGGCCCTTTGCTGCGTGTCTTCCCCTGCTCTCCTTCTCCCAGCTTTCCTGTCTTCTCTTCACTATATCTATCTAATAAAGGCTTGAAAAGCCCCCCAAAAAAATGTTTAAAAACTATGAAGCACTCAAAAATCGTCCCAAAAGGAGACAAGTTCATGAGTTGTCAATGGCTACATTTAAGTGGAGGCTAATATTTGGATTATAATTGGTTTAAAAGCACAAACAGAATAAAAATGCTGCATATAATTACCTCAGTCAGACTAAACAGAGAGGTGGAATAGATCTCTTCATAAACTGATTAGAAGAAAAACTGCACCATGATTAACCTGATTACTTTCTGGCTGCATTCTTCCTGTGTATGGTACACGCTTTGATGTTAATGCTTGATTTTTTTCTAATTATGTCTGTTAATAATGCAGAACAATAAGCTCGACTACTGCACCAAAAAGATGATAGATATCGATCTTCAGGGTCCTGATCAGACAAGCACCAAAGAGATGAGACAGTTGTTGAGGAAGACTAATCTGAATGGAAAAAATTAGTGCATAGGACTGCAGTTATTGACAAAAACATATGAACTTTAAAACTGTGTAAAGAATCACATCATTTATTATGGATTTGATATAATATTTTATGTATAAATAATATAATGCATTTGGTTTATATTAAAATGCAAGAAGTATGATTTTAAGGTAGAAAAAAATTCTAAATGTTTTGCAGGATTTTGCATTAAAAAAGATCTCAGTGACTCAGTACTTATGGATGTGTTGGCTTGAAGGAAAAGTCACTGCTCACAAAACCACATTCATTGTATTACATAACTGAAAAAAGGTGTATAAAATGTTGACTGTGAAGGATTACTTAGCACCTTTCCAGTCTTTGCAAGTTTGTTTTTATGTAGTGCTGACATGACTATATGGTAGTCACTCTAAACACAAAGTTTTATATTAGGAGGGTCCTGGATTCAGACCTTTCTGCATGGAGTTTGCATGTCCACAAGCTCTGGTTTCGCCAGCCCCCGAAAAACATGCTGCTTATTTTGACCCAGGACACTGCTGCACAAGAGATTCTTAATCTCAAGAGCTTCACTTGCTGCTTAAATAAAGGGTAATAATAATGCACAGTGTATAACTACATAAGTTTGTATCTGATAGGCAGAACCCATGGATACTGATATTACATGCCTTGCTTCTATAACTTCTTCTATAACTAAGAGAAATTGTTGTATCATGTTCACACACGTGTTTACCTTGCGTCTGAAGACAGAGAAGGCCAGTCCACAGGCCTTGCACAGCTGCCCGGCACTCCCTGAGCTGGTGGGGGGGTAGGTGGAGTAGCCAGCACTGGGGGCAAAGCGGAAGGGCCCTGCCCCTGCTCCAAACCCCGGCTGCTGGGCCCGCACCGTGCCCGTGCCCATCACCTCGTTCAGCAGCCCACAGCATGACGCCCACATGGACGATGCTCCCGCCTATAAACAACACAGACAGAAATACACCCACACAAATATATGTGTAAAACTTTCAGAGGCATCTAATACAGAACTTTGCACAGTATTAAAGAATGACTCTGGTATCATCGATGGAATAAATTACTTTTTTGAGTATATATTTTTGAGTATATATATATATAGAGAGAGTGTGCTTTCATTTCACATTCTTGCATTCACATTGTTACTTGCTGACATTTTCTTTTAGCCTTTTTCTTGCTTGTGGCATTAAAACCAAGTTGAAGATGTGAAGTGAATAACATCGATCAGCTGGTTACAATGCAGTGGGACACTTTGCGTCCTGGCTTTCATGTGCTTGTTCCTTTGAGCTGTAACACGTGATTGCAAATTATTGCAGACCAATGCACAGTGTCCATGCCCCTTCTATTTGTAACGAACAGCCAATCAGTTGAAAGCTGGCAGGGTTGCATTAAAGGGAGAGGAACTAAAATGGTTGGTTTAAGACATCAGATGAACTGAGGGGTTGCACTTAGGTAAGCATAAGATAAATAAGGACTATTTTGAACTGTAAAATCATGCAAAGCTACTCCAGTAAAGCCAGAAAATAAAAATATTGAGCTGGGAAAGAGCAGAATAGTACTCAGATCTTTTAACTTACCTTACAGATGTGAAAAAAAATACTAAATTGTAGAGATTGTTTTAATATTGGAGCTGATAAAGGTAGAGCTAACTTTAATTACTTTAAAACTGCACCTCTGGGTATCTTGTGAAGTTATTCCAGGGATTAATTAAGTATTATCTTAACATATCATAACTGCATAATTTCTTTCCTAATTATACTTTTTTTTATTGTACTATTAATTGGAGCCTGCAAAGTAAACGAGGATGAGTAAAGTACAATATTGTATAAAGTCCCATATAAAATACTGAAATACAGTACGATACTTGAGCAATGCACCGTGCTCAGAGAAGATCAATGAATGGAGAAAAAGAGAGAGAGGCACATTACTGAGAGGGCTCTTGGGGGTCAGAGACATTAGAAAGAAGAAGACTCAAAAATATATTAATGACATTTTCCAAACAGAACCGTGGCTTAAATTTCTCAGTCACTGGATTATTGTGAGCCATATTAAAGAAGAGGATGTATTCTTAGTCTCATTTATATGTATGCAAGAGTTATTCTTGTGTGGGTCAAACAGGAAGAAGTGGATGTTAATGTTTACTCTAAATTTCCTCGGGTAACATCCAAACTCAAGTTAGGATATTTAAAATTAAAGTCAGTGGCCCACATAGAAAGAATAAGTCGGATGTGTTTGCCGATCACAAAACGGCCCAGAGACAGGGAGCAAAGATGGTGTGATGGGAGCTACGGCTCCTTGGAGCATACTGATGAAGGGAGGAAGGAGGGGGAGGACAGCGAGGAGAGAATATGTCTTCTGTTGTTCCCCAGCCTGCTGAATCAATAGCTGACATGAGCATAATGTAAGCCCTCTTTGGTTCGCAGCTCCATGTGAAAAACAAAGGAATTCACAGGGTCCTGCCACATCTCTGCTTAAGACAGCCCTCTGCTCCGACTTGTCACAAACACCCTGTGATCTGACTTCACCCATCTGCTTAAGGATTCGTTATGTAATCTTAGGAACGAGGCACTAAATGTGGACTCCGGACGGGGAGGAGGAAAAGTCTGCCTCCACAAGTTCAAATCATTAACTAATCTCATTAACTGAATGAATGACTCTTTCTAGTAGGCACCATTAATCTTTCTGTCTTCCCTATATTTACAATACATGCCTGCATGTCTGTTTGTCTGTCATTAAACGAATGAACAGCATTTTGCCTGATTTCAGTTTATATTTTCTAAAGATGCTACTTATTTCACAATCCATTAATTCTTTAATTATTTTTCAGTTAACTGATCAATTGTTCAGTCTATAAAATGAAGGACAGAGAAAAATGTCTTTCTCCATCACTCACATCCTAAGGTGATATATTTTTAATAGCCTGTTTGAACTGAGAAAAGCAGTAAATCCTCAAAAAACGAGAAACTGGATCCAGTGAAGGTTTGGCATTATTACATAGGTGTAGATTTCGGTGGGATTCATAGGGACACATCCACCAAATATTTAGAATACATTTGTCCCCCTCAATAAAACATGAAAGAAGCAGAGGGCTTATTTAAAAATACAACTAGTATACTCTCACCAGCCAGTTTGTTAGGTACATCTTGCTAGTTCTGGGTTGGACCCCCTTTTGCCTTAAGACCTGCTTTAATTCTTCATGGCACAGATTCAACAAGGTGCTGGAAACATTCCTCAGAGATTTTGGTCCATATTGACATGATAGCATCACGCAGTTCCTGCATATTTGTCAGCTGCACATCCATGATGTGAATCTCCTGTTTCACCACATCCCAAAGGTGCTCTATTGGACTGAGATCTGGTGACTCTGGAGGCCATTTGAGTACAGTGAACTTAGTGTCATGTTCAAGAAACCAGTTTGAGATGATGTGAACTTTGTTATGTGGCATGTTTTCCTGCTGGAAGCAGCCATCAGAAGATGGGTACACTGTGGTCATAAAGGGATGGACATGGTCGGCAATAATACTCAGGTAGGCTGTGGTGTTTAAACAATGCTCAATTGGTACTAAGGGGCCCAAAGTGTGCCAAGAAAATATTAATCACACCAGTACACCACCAGCCTGAACTTTTGATACAAGGCAGGATGAATGTTTTCATGTTGTTTACGCCAAATTCTGACCCCACCATCTGAATGTTGCAGCAGAAATCGAGATTCATCAGACCAGGCAACGTTCTTACAATCTTCTGTTGTCCAATTTTGGTGAGCATGCACAAACTGTAGCCTCAGTTTCCTGTTCTTAGTTGACAAGAGTGGCACCCGGTGTGGTCTTCTGCCGCTATAGCCCATCTGCTTCAAGGTTCAGAGATGCATTTCTGCATATCTTGGTTGTAACAAGTGGTTACTTGAGTTACTGTTGCCTTCCTATCATCTCAAAGCAGTCTGGCCATTCTCCTCTGACTTCTAACATCAACAAGACTTTTTCACCCAGAGAACTGCTGCTCACTGGATATTTTTTCTTTTTCAGACCATTCTCTGTAAACCTTAGAGATGCTTGTGTGGGAAAATGCCAGTAGATCAGCAGTTTCTGAAATACTCAGACCAGCCCGTCTGGAGCCAACAACCATGCTACGTTCAAAGTCTTAAATCACCTTTCTTCCTCATTCTGATGCTCAGTTTGAACTTCAGTAGGTCTTTCTGGCCATGTCTTAACATGCCGAAATGCAATCAGTTGCTGCCATGTGATTGGCTGATTAAACTGCATTAACAAGCAGTTGAACAAAGTGGGCAGTGTTGTTGTTGAATTGCCTCTTTTCTTTACAAAAATAAAAACATTTCCACCATAAATTATGTAGAAAAAAATCAAAAATTAACCACATATTTAGGAAGTGAAGTATCTGGTTCTCAAATTTCTTGTAGAGGACGACCCCCAGACCCTTCGCTTACTGTTTCCTCCTCAATGCTCAAACAAACCCCTGTTGCTTTATTGCTTTAATGCTTTATTGGCTTAAAATATTTAACTGACTAGCAATCCACTAATTCAGCAGTATTTTTTGTAAATTTTATTAGATTTGTTTTTTTCATCTTGTTGAAAATGGATAGATGGATGGATGCAACTTGTCCTCAGTATATTCCTCCACAAGTGGCTCACTTTATCCTGATATACTCAATGTGTAGCTACACTAAAACCATCATGCATACCAACTTGTATTACTCGCCTGTGGCATAAAATTGACCTGATGGCTAGCTGCTAAGAAGTCTCTCAGTTAGATAAAACCTCCCTCATATGGGAATGAAGCCACTAAAAGGAATTTTACTGCATTCTCCAGGATGAGGAGCCACTGCAGTCTGGCCATGAAAACAGTCTTATTTGGCTTTGAGCCAGCAGCACGAGTTCCCTGTGTCACTTCAATTAGCACACTGTAAGCTCTGCGGGCAGGGAGTCCTGAATAAGCAAGTGACAAGTGCAAACATCACATGCAGTGCACTGTTTTTTTTGGGGGTTTTTTTGTGTTTGTTTGTTTTGTTTTATTTGCTTTATCTTTACTCTACAGTCTGTTAACTTGAATTATACCTTTGGGGATACTGTATGCAGTTTTGTCATTCCTGTCACCTGTCATATTTCTGACACTGCTGCTGGGGTTCAACCATCAAACACGCAAGCCCCTGCACACAAGTTTAAAAAGTGGGAAAGCAGCAAAAACTAACAGAGGCACAGATTTAAATAGAAACAAACCCACAGGGGTGAGCCTCGTGTGGCCAAACAGCTATCTGACCTCATAAAATGAGCCTCGATGATCAAAACTCAAAAACTGTGTAAGCTTCCACAAGTGTAACCGGGATGGGAACCTAGATGAGGCTTAAATGGGTCACTGACAGACTGACGCAAACTGGAGAAATGAGTCAGATACCAAAAAGACAACTTTAACCTTGCTTTAAACTACATTGGGTGACTTTTGATAGTGTTCTGCATGTGTACTGATTTATTTACTGCAGAAAAGTTCAGCTTTCACCAATCAAATGACACTGAAAATACCCATACAACGCAACTGATCTGATTAAAGTATTAATTTTGGTGCTATAAAAAAAACAAACAAACAAACAAAAAAAGCCTTTCAGAACCACAAAAATCATAATGAAGTACCTCAAACATCTCAAACAAAAACAATCAGGCACTTCATATACACCTTCCCTTTCCCTTTCATTTATAACCATAGAAAAAATGGACATGGATACATAACAGTAAACCAACATATACTGAGCCCACTTTCATGATGCTTGTTTCTTCTGTGCTCTGTTTAACCAAGTCTGCGTCTTCTCTGCTTGTGTCCGTCTGCATTGCAGAGCACAAGAGAAACACATGGTGAAACAGAGAGCGCAGGAAAGCAGCAAACCGGCAGAACATGAGTGCACATGAATTAGAACGTGTAAATAACATAAATAAAATACAGGTTGTTTTATGTGGGGCACTGGGTGAACACTTCGCCAGGGTTTATACTTTTATTTTCACTCTCTATAAATACAGGAATGGCAAAAGGGAAAGATTCACATGCACTAACATGCACCGGACCAGCTACAAAAACACAGCTTTTAAACAAAATTTTGTAAATAGAACCTTTAAATGTAAAAGGTTTATTAAAAATAACCCTATTGAAAACATACAGTCATTAAGAGGAGACTGGTGTTCTGATAAAAACACTGCACTGTTGCACTGTATTTTTGCAATTCAAGGGATTAAAAGTCAGGACATTTCAGGCTCTGCCAATTTGTTTTCAGTGCTCACTTTTTAAATTTGTCTCTGTTGTCCAACAGCCTTATGGAAATTCAGTGCAAAGTTGCCTGACAACTATTTTTTGTTGGTCTACAAAATTTCAGTCATGATACACAGTATAGTATGCATAGTATAAATTGTGACAGAATACATTTTGTGGAAATTCAACTGAGAAGCAAAACCTACATTAAATGGGAATGCTTTCTTTGTTAATGTATTGAAGTGCCCTGATATCATAATTTGATTCTGGATGGTGACTTTTGTCTGCGTCACATCCCCATCACTCTTCCTCCACATTTCCTGCCACACTTTGCAGGAAACACAATTTGCAACACTTAAGTTGTATTTTAAGTGTGTATACAGGACTCGCAAAGCACTACAGCATGTTGCAATGTTCAATAAAGCCTTCGGTGGCTGCAAAAGGAGCCAGCAGATAAAGCCATCGGCTGGGTCTGAGAGACAACTGAAGCTACATTGGCTTCTTGTAGCACTACACAAAGTGAATCTCTGAATAAATGAATGGTGATTAAGGTGCACTGTGGGTAATGTAGGCATATGGTTTTGACAACCAAACAGAAGGATATTAGTGGATATTATTTCTATATTACAGGAGTGCAATGTAAAGATCCACAAAGTACTCTTGCTACATATGTATAACTGGTATAAATCTCACCTGGGGCTGACTTCTGCAAGTCTGTACACACATATGGACCAAACTGAGAGTATTATGAGGATTTTGAAAGAAAACTGTGCACTGTCATACATATTATTGAAAGGGCCTTCATCACTAATCTTCCATCATCCACTGTCTCTCTCCCGCCTTCTCATTTCCTTTCTCTCTGCCGAAGCCCTCTCAGTTTTTTGCTCTTGCGTCAACTGCAAATGTCACTCACACTGTGAAAAGTGAATTCTGTTGGCTGACTGTTTATACTGGAGATAATAGTTTCAGAAAAAATAAACTAATTGATTTAATGCCTTCAGACATTTGTCTGAAAATGATGGGACTAAATGTAACATTTTTCATTCAAATTATTACAGAAATAGATTCAGTGTTGTCTGCTGGAGGATGCAGACACCCGAGTGTTGATAAATATGCACATACATCTCAAACTGCTACTGGCAAAGTTGGATTTGTGTCTATAAAATAGCAAATTGACACAGTCAACAGGCAAAGGAAGACTTGGATGGATTTAGCCCTACAAACAGATAATGAATCCTGCAGTCCTGCATTATAAAAACTATTTTACAACCATCACCAGGATTCTTCTGCACCCTTTGGATTCTCTTTATAGCTCCAGACTTTTTTGTGTAGAAATGAGCCCCAGGTAAGTTTAGTCCCATTTGGAATAAAGTGTGATCCACTGTGAGCAGAGATTTGTGAGTATTTACTCCCACAATGCCCAGTATGTGCTTACAGATGGCTGTGGAAATTAGAATTTTGAATGGAAAATATATAAAAATCAAACACTAAAGTCAGAGATCTAACTCCGAATAAAATGGCATTGGCAGCACAGCAGTCTTTCCTGTTTTAAGATGCACGCTTACACAACCCAGCGCCGTCCTGTCCACAGG